>LPNX010468038.1:274433-304881 GCA_001517045.1 Pseudotsuga menziesii | reverse complement strand
CCCCCCCCCCCGCAACACTCTTTATATTTCTATTTCTATTATGGAAATTTTGATTTTTGTCATGGTTTGGTTATCTCCCCTTGTTAGGTAAACTTGACTCACTCATGGTTTTTTGGGCTCATGGTATTTGGTGGCCCATGGTAATGGCCCATTGTATTGCTTGTGAAAAAGTCTATTTAAAGGTTTCCGAGATAAACCTTCTTTGTCATTATGTGTGTGTTTGGTTTAATCATTATGTTTATTATATTTTTTTGTTTCTTATATTTTTGTAATCTTTTTATTTTTTATTATATGAGGCAAGATATAATAATTAAATGTTTCATATAGTTATTATAAATGTTAGTTTAAAAAAATCAACTATTATTATGATGGGCAAAATTAATATTTAAAGGCCAAATGAAAATTTCTTTGACGTATAAGGTAGGACCCCAAATTTCAATGCTGATTGTAACCATCATGCAATATTGTAATTACCGTTATCAGTTGCTACAAGACCCTATATTAGTTACAACATATGAAAAACCCATATATAATGCATATATTTGATCTAATAAAAAATCTGACAACAAACCCATATATGACGCTCTTAAAAATCATTGTTATAGGAGCATCTAAACACAATGTTAACACTAAACAAAAATCCATACCCATTAATCACGACCCATTCCAACTCGCATAACAACAACTTAACAAATTCTATGTGAAATCTAATGCAAAAACAAAACCAATAATGAAGAGAACTTCATTATGGATGGTGGAGAAGCTACAATGAATATGTGTTATAACATATGAAAAAACCTCCACACACTTCCATGATAACTATCTAATAACATATGAAAAATCATCCCCAAATGCCATAGTGATTGATATATACCAATTTGCTTGACACACAAACATAAACCATTTAGAAAAAATGCAACAAACTTTCATGATGGCTATGCTAATAACATATAAAAAACCATGACCAAATGCCATGATGATTAAGCTACACCAACTTGTTTGAGAAAAACATAGAACACTAAAGAAAAATGCAATGCTTTCAAACACAATCATTGATCTATTCTTGAGTTTTCTTGATCCTTGAAGATGGATGGAATGTCCACTCGAAATGCCAGATTCTCAAATCTCCAGACAACCATATCAAAAAAACTAAATACATTTTACATAATGGACTATACAAATCTACATGTTGATGAATATATTTTATAACATATGAAAAACTCATAACTATCTAATAACATATGAAAAACCATCCCCAAATGCCATAGTGATTGATATATACCAATTTGCTTGACTCACAAACATAAAACATTTATAAAAATGCAACAAACTTCCATAATAGCTATCCTAATAACATATAAAAAACCCATGACCAAATGCGAGGATGATTAAGCCATACCAACTTGCTTGAGAAAAACATAGAAAACTAAAAAAAATGCAATGCTTCTAACACAAACAATGATCTATTCTTGAGTTTCCTTGTTTCTTTACGATAAGTGAAACATCCACTTGAAATGTCAGGTTCTAAAACCTGAAACCTCCACACAACCATATCCAAAAACTAAGTACATTTTACATAATAAATTATGAAAATCTACATATTAATGATGTAGTGATGTGAAAATCTACATATTAATGATGTAGTGATGTGAATGTGATGATGTTGATGAAAATAAATGATGTAGTGATGTGAAAATCTACATATTAATGATGTAGTGATGTGAATGTGATGATGTTGATGAAAATAGATCGAATGAAGAATTATTCCATTTATTTCAAATCAATTTCGATAGTGAATTCTACCTTTACTACCCATCCCCAATAAAGATTATCGAATTCAAAAATTGAGAAAACTATTCATTTAATACATATATTGAGAAAGCTTTAACGTTATAATTTTTTAAATATCTATCCAGGGTGGTGTTTAGTGTATAATCATTCAAAGACTTCGTGAATAGAAATGTTGTTAGAAGTTGGAATAAAGAAAAGAAGATGAAGCATGGCGGTTGGGCGGGACAGTGTTTCCCAGCCAACCAGCGATAGATTACGGCCGGCTGGGCCGTTGCTTCCTATGTTGAATAGCAGGGATCGGCATTTTCAGGCGAAAAATGAAAAGCCAATCTACAGACAAAAGAAAACCGTGTATAATTAAATCTCTTGTTAATTTTAGATATTTGAACTTCGAAACAAAGAACCCCAAAACAAACACAGATGGTGAGAAGTAAAATCCTGATAACATGAATGCTACTGGCAGATATGAATTTCACTTATTTAAAACGCCTCGGACACCACCATCATACTCAGAGAAGCATTTTCAATACATTGGTGATTCATCTAGAGAATGGGTGTTTGATGAACAAGCGGAGAAAGATTGGTTACGCTCTCAATGAAAAATCCGAAGAAGAACAGGGAAGAAATTGCCATGATGTGGGTGTTTTGAATTCTACATATTGCAGGTTCGTTCAGGTGGATTCTAATATTTATGTTCGTCGTTTGCTGGAGTGCGGAAATAGCAGAGCCGTAGCAGAGGGAAAGAGAGTTCATGGTCAAATAATTAAAACTGGATTTAAGCCAAGCATCTATGTATGGAACTGTATGATTGACATGTACGTGAAATGTGGAAGAATTCAGGATGCATGCCAAGTGTTTGACACAATACCTGAACGTGATGTATGTTCTTGGACTACTGTTATTACAGGGTTTGCCAAATGCGGATACATACAGGATGCACAATCTCTGTTTGACAAAATGCCTGAACGAAGCATTGTTTCCTGGAATGCAATGATTGCGGCATATGCCCGATCTGGGGATCAGGTTAAAGCCTTGAATCTGTATAGCCGAATGCAACGGATGGGCACGAGGCCTGATGAATTCACCTTAGCCAGCGTTGTAAGGGCATGCGCAAACAACGTGGGTTTAGGACATGGGAGGAAGTTTCATGGACAGATTGTTAAGATTGGATTTGAGTCAAATGTCTTTGTTGGGACTGCTCTTGTGGATATGTATGCCAAGTGTGGGAGAGTAGATGTTGCACGCCACATGTTTGATTTAATGCCGGTTCGAAATATTGTTTCTTGGACTGTTGTGGTAGCAGGATATGCCCAAAATGGGCAACCCGAGAAGGCCACAAGGTTTTTTAATCAAATTCACAGGGCAGGTTTGAAGCCAAACGAGTTGACATTTGTCAGTGTCGTGAATGCGTGTGCCATTCTTATGGATTTGAGGTTTGGCAAACAGGTCCATGCTTACATGATCAAAAGTGGATTCCAGTCCCAAGTTTCTGTGTGCAATGCTATCGTTACAATGTATGCCAAAAGCCAGAGCATAGAAGATGCAATCTACGTGTTCGATAAAATGCGGGAACGAGACTTAATCTCATGGAATGCAATGATTGCAGGATATGCAAATAATGGCTATTGCGAGGAGGCCTTCAAGCTTAGTTTCCAAATGCAACAGATAGGTATGAAACTGAATCAGTTCACTTATGCAAGCATTCTCAGTATGAGTTCCAGTTTACCTGCTTTTGAAGAAGGTAAGCATCTTCATGGCCACATTATCAAAACTGGTTTCGACTCAAATGTCTTTGTGGGAAGTGCTCTTGTTGACATGTATGCTAAATCTGGAAGCATACAGTATGCCCGTCAAGTGTTAGACAAAATGCCTGAACAGGATGTTATCTCCTGCAATGCGATGATTGCAGGATATGTGCAGCACGGGTATAGTGAAGAGGCTTTGAAACTATTTTGTCAAATGCAACACACTGATTTGGAGCCAGATGAGGCTACTTTTGCTAGCATAGTTAGTGCGTGTGCCAACCTAGCAGTTCTGGAACATGGAAGACACATCCATGCCCACATTTTCTGTATTGGGCTTGAGTCACCCATGTCTGTGCTCAATGCCTTGGTTACAATGTATGCCAAATGTGGAGGCATAGAAGATGCACGGAAAGTCTTTGAGAAGATGATTGAACGTGATGTGGTCTCATGGAATGCAATGATTGCTGGTCATGCTCAGCATGGGGATGGGGTGGAAGCCCTAACACTTTTTGAGCAAATGCTGCTGACAGGCATTAGGCCAGATGCCATAACCTTCCTTGGTGTTCTCTCTGCATGCAGCCATACAGGTTTAGTAGATCGAGGACATTATTACTTTCATTCCATGAGTCATGAGTATAACATCACACCAAGAATGGATCATCATGCCTGCATGATTGATCTTCTTGGTCGTGCTGGTCGTCTAGATGAGGCAGAGCATTTCATCAACAACATGCCATATGAACCTGATGTCAGTATCTGGGTGGCACTGCTAAGTGCTTGTAGAGTTCATGGCAATATAGAAATAGGAAAACGTGTCGCAGAGTTGCTTTTTGATTTGGAGCCACAAAATACTTCATCATATGTGCTGCTTTCAAATATCTATTCTGCAGCTGGCAGGTGGGATGATGCAGCCAAGGTTAGAAAAATGATGAAAGATAGAGAAGTAAAAAAGAAGCCGGGTTGCAGCTGGATTGAGGTCAAGAATAGAGTACATGCATTCCTGTCAGAAGATAGATCACACCCACAAATAAAGGAAGTTCACGCAATGCTGAATAGATTGACTGGGCCAATGGAGGAGGCCGGTTATGTACCAAATACGAGCTTTGTGCTCCATGACATGGAGGACGAATATAAGGAACATGTCCTCTACCATCACAGTGAGAAGCTAGCCATTGCATTTGGGCTTATGAGCACGCCTCCTGGAGCCCCTATTCGAATCATAAAGAACCTTCGTGTATGTGGTGACTGTCACAATGCTGCCAAGTTTATTTCTAAGATTGTTGGACGTGAAATTGTAATAAGGGACGTTATTCGTTTCCATCACTTTAGGAATGGGACTTGCTCTTGTCAGGATTATTGGTAATCCAAGATGAAGTTTAAGCAATATTTGGGAGCAGCTCGAATGCTTTTGTATACTGCCCTCTATTGGCATAGAAGTTGTATCTTATGACATGGGTAAGTAAGGAGAAACGTGTGTATGGTAAAGCATTACATTTTCTTATGATATCCAGGGAAATCTCTAAAATTAAAAATGCTGAGAATATGTCACTCATATCTGATCGGGCTTGCCCTTGGTAAGTTTCATACAGGATTCCGTCTTATTTTGATAGCATCATTGGATCATCGAGAGATATGTTAGAACTTAGTATGTTTAGCTCGTTTATTGACAAGACGGTTCTGATCTTGTTACATTTAGCATAAGACACTTTCTTTTATAGTACTCATCTTTTACATTTTTGGCTGTCTATATAGCTGCACCAGTTTGGCAAATTGTCAAAATTTCTCTTGGGAGATATGCCAGGAACACCATTTTTTGAAATGGGAATAAAAGCATGGGTGAGAAACAACATCACAAAACATATGCGTATTTTTTAAAGTTTAAATTTTCTGAATTCTGCTCTTTATATGGTCAAGTGCCAAAAGTGAAGTAATTCTCTGTCCTTTATCGTTATTGAATTGCTCAAAAGGAGGGATTCGATTGTTTTTTTTGGATCAGGAGACCAGCTTGAACTTCTGAATGGAAGGGAACAAATGGCAGGTTGACTGATGTCAAACATTGAGGAATCCCAACATTGGAACAGCACGATACAGTTTATGTAAGTTTCCTCCATTGTAAATCAGGTTTGTACCAATTTTTATATAATTTCAGAATAAAGATTGATTTAATTGAATTATAATTTCAAGCTGATAAAACATCTAATGCCCTAGAAGGTTTACCACTGCTCTACATTTTTGTTGAATTTGCTCTATACACCCCAGAAATTCGTTGCAGCTAGGCCTTCCAATTAATATGATATTTCTGCAAGTCCAGATGTCAAGTCTCTATTCAAGAGTGACGGACATGCAGCCTTGTGTATGTGGGAATACTTTTTTGCAAGAAATTGTGTGGAAGAACAACTATTAGTTTTGATGTTGGCAGTAGACTGGTGCGAGTTTCAAGGACTCAGAACCATTAAAAAGTATGAAGGACAAGTAAGGCGCATTTGTGAATTATGTTCCTCATTATTGAATTTGAAAGTCTTAAAAGAAATTTCTCATAATGATTGGATTATGTTGATTTGTTTAGGTTTTAGACTTTGACTTGAATAATGTGCAATACTAACATTTATTGAATTTGAAAGACTTAAAAGAAGTTTCTCATAATGATTGGATTATGTTGATTTGTTTAGGTTTTAGACTTTGACTTGAATAATGTGCAATACTAACATTCTAGGGTGAGAATCGTTTCCCCAAAATAAGAGATACAAGTTTATTTTGTCTTTCCAATAAACACTGTCCACATGTTATAGCTTTTATTAATATATTATATGGTAGAGTATCATTGTTAAATTTGCTCAAGGTTTCTCTTTGACTTGGCACAGGAGAGGGTTAGCCAATCAGAATTGGCAGCATTTCTTTGAGCATCTACCACATGAGCAAATTCACAGGGAGACATTCAGTGTTCACCCAGTAGGAAAACTGCTGTTGGATCTTTGTGACAAAAACAAGCTATTCAAATAAGGCATTTCAAGCAATTTAAACAGGATGATGTCACGGGCTTAGTAATTGAACCCATGCTGGTTGAATATTTTACTCAGAGAATGAATTGTTTGGCTCTTTTTTTAATCAAAATGGATTGCATTGTTACAATTTTGGGTTAACACAAACTAGAGACCTAAAATGAGTGGTGATGTCCAAAGTTCCAAACAACACTAGTTGGTAGAGGCTATTTTATAGCAATATCAAAAGTGAAGAAGATTGAGAAATGATTTTTGACAATAACTGGTTTGGGGATGTATCGAAGGTGCTTGAAAGTGATTTGCCTCTTGGATAGAACGTCCAAACTTCCTTTCTTCCTTCAGAATATCTGGACCCTAAAATTTTGAAGCAAATTGGGTATCAGTTGGGTTCTTTAATGAAATTTGTTGAGTAGACCAAAGAAAGGAGGCTAACTGCCATTCCTGCTAAATTTTGCGCTGTAGTTGATATTGAGAAAGGCGTGCCTGATGCTCATTAAGCTGATCTATGTGTCTCTATCATAATGCAACCTCTAAACTATGAAATACTAACTTTTTAACATGGAGATTGCCACATATATGAACCTTTTGTAATAAATTATATAAACAAAATAGCTGAAGAAGAATACCAACAATGATTTTAGAAAGTGAAGAAATTAATAAGAATAGAGAGAAGAGAATCAATTAAAGAAGTTGGAGAGTCATTAGATAGGTACCATGTCGTAGAACATGGACAAGGAGATAGGTAAACCGTAAAGATGAAACATGATATAGAAGGCTCTAAAATGAGTGATCACATCCCTATCTTGGAAGGAATAACTCATCAATATAACTTGACAAAAGAAAATGTGGTAATTCTAGTGAAGGAAGATGAGAAAATTTGGGAAGAAGATTTGGCTAGAGACTATAATGTTGAATACTTTTCTCTAAGAAGTGGGAACAAAAAAGTAGGATCTCAAATGCAGTGAAACTGCAGACTAGAACGGATGAAGTAGAAAATGACAAAGGAAGACTAGAACCGATGAAGTAGAAAATGACGAAGGAATTTTGTGGCTTTGAGAGTTTTGTGAATAGGTCTAGTTGCCTGTATGCCTCCTTTTATTGCTATTTCACATTGTGTGCTCTAGATATGCTAGCCCTTGTTATGCATTTGGTTTGATGCTCTTAATTGGTCCTTTCTCTCAAGTGAAGTGGAGGCCTCAATATGGTCCATACTTAGGTAGTTGGCGTTAGTTCCACAACTTCTCTAGAGGAGAAGAGTGTCGAAGAAAGTTTGCATATTTTCTCCATGTAACACCCTCGTAACATTTAAAATGATTTTGTCAAAGTTTTCTTTCAAATAACAGGTAAATGTTATTTAGTAAGTGAATCATGAATGTTGGGAACATAAATTGGGGGCAGCCATGCAGTCAATTGACAGAACCTAAGATTGTGTTAGTAATTGAATACTCAGTTATCTTTACGAAGACAAGTGGTCAGTTTTAGGAAAATCCAGTTACTAACCATCAAGCCCTAGGAAAGAAGCTAAAAAAGGCATGCAGATAAAAATGGGGAGCTGCCAGAGAACACTAAAAAGATAGTGTAGGCTCTACCCTTGGATAACAAAAAAAAAGTATCACGAAGATGCCAGTGAGAACTTTAATAGAGTTAGGCTCTAGAAATAAGAACCACTAGTGAGCACTTGAAAATGTGCTAGGTTTTGTAAGTAACTGCCCTCGACTAAAAACTGGTGGCAACTTGACAAACTGAGTGAGTGAAAAGCACAAATTGGGGTTTTGGGCAAGGGGGTGAAGGCCTTGTAGATTGGAAAAAATTTCGAGGTTTCAAAGGTTGGGAGGAGCGTGATTGCTCCAATTCCGTTCCTCGAAAAAACATTCAGATGAGTTTATTCTTATCTAACCCTAGTATATTACAAAATAAAGTTTTGCATTATGATTGTTTACTAGAAGTGAACGAATATTAATAGAAGGATTAGCATGTTTATAAATGGAAAATTTATATTTGTTTTTTTAATATTCTGTGTGAAAGATTAGTTAAGAAAGTTTAACTTTTACATCAAGCTTCTCGTATTACAGTTGCATTGATAACCAATGTTATATCTATTTTATATACAAGAAATGATAATCCGTGTCTTTACACGAAGATTGTTTCAGATAGGGTTCGATAATCATACAAAAACCACTTTAGTTTTTCTGAATGATATTTACGCATAGTTTGTTTAAGTTGGGGCTTAATAATTACATAAGAGACATTTACGTGTTTCAGAATGCTATTAACAATTAAATAAACAAATTGTTTATAGTTTTGCACATAGAACTAAATATGTAGATAAACCCTAACTAGGAAAGTTGTAAAACCCAAATGGGTAATATAAAACAAAGGGAACTGTATTATTGTTATTGAAAAACCGAACCCTCTTGCCAAGAAAACAACAAATATTGCATACAGGAAAATTATCTAAACTTTGTGACAAATATGTCGTAACAATAAAGTCATTTCTAAAAGACCAAAATTAATTGAAGATTCAAAGACCTGTAAACTTAGAGACGACGTACTATCGAAACTATTTCCACACCAATAACTTCAAGAAAAGAACTAACAATCATTTACATCTTCAACAACAGAGTTTAGCATCCGTAAGAGAAGCATCGATGCTGTGAAACTACATCAAATAATAATCCAAACCAAACATTAACTGTCCGTTCAGCAACGTAATGCTATCCTTTTCTAAGTTAAAAACCTAGAAAACAAACAAAATTCACAACTCTGATACATTCTTCACCAACTTGCATACGCAGGAAAATCCATCGAAATACAAACTAGAAGGTTCCATGCTGGTTGGACTAGCATTTCCTTGCTCAAGAATTTCCATATAACTATGAAAGAGGCCGAGAATGAAGGCTTACCAGGGTTGGAGAGCGCTATGGAAAAGGCGTAACCATACAACCGTTGTTGACCTTACCTGCAAACAAATAGGAAGCAATTACTAAATGAATTACATTTTTTATGAAATAACTAATGTAAACAAAAGAGAACAAGAACCCGAGGTATGAAATTACCTGCCATTCGCTGCCATTGAGCTGAGACGTTGGGTATGATGGGTTTGGGGATATAAATCCATACTTCATAAAATGCAACCAAACAAAACCAGCTCTACCTCCTAGGTCGCCATTGCATGCAGGATAAATTAACACTTCTAGAAACCAATCTTGCGAAGCTTGAGTAACCATCAAAGAATGCTTCTCATTTTCCAAACTTACGCTCATGGTGCCAAAGAGCCTCGCAGGTGAAGGAAGGAACAAAGGTTCAAAATGTAACTTACCTCTAGAACACTGTAAACCTTTTCCAAATAGGGAAATGCACACATAAAACCTTTCTGTAGAAGAGAAGACTGATTGATAACTCCCACAGTAAAAGTAATCGGGATCCAGCTGGAGGAAAATATGTTGAGCCCGCTGATAACTACACGTAGAAGTGTAGGGCCATGAAATAAATGTCAACAGAGTACGGTGAATTCGCATAGAGCTCCACATAACCAAGTGGAATGCAAAATGTAACGTCAACCTTGTAACTGACATACGTCCTCCTTAATATATTGTTTAAACCAATTCTCATGGGATGACAAACCCCTGCAGGTTATACTCACAGGCTTTAGTTCCAGGAGCTAAGTAAGCCTTGCTTTCAGCCTCCCCACATGACCACTTAAGTCGCTAAAGCATATTCATTAACCAACACTATAACTATGTAAAAATAAAGTATGTCCTAGCTTAGCTATAAGGGAATTACGATATAAATACAAATTTATTTATATATATGTTAATAGTGTAAAATATGGTGTGGTGTAGTTTACCAAGGTGAGTTTAAATTATCTTTTAAATAAATAAAAAAATAGGTACTACATTTTACACATTAGGTTTGTTACAAATGGTATCGGAGTGTGGTTACAACGTGGATGCCTAATGGGTCCTAGTATATATATTCAAACAAAATATTTTAGTAAAATAATAAATTATGGATTTGCATAAATTAACAAAATGAATACTTGTTGCACACATAAATCATTAATGGTTGAACTAGAAGAAATCTTGGAAGAAGAGCTAGTACCTTAGGGTATGCCGGTACTGGAAAATCAAGTTTATATGTTGAACCAGAGGAAAAACGTAACACCAAAATACAATCAGAAAGGTTAGAAATTATGCGAAGTTTGAAGGTTGATTTAGAGAGCCTTGAGGTGGATAATATTAAACTAATGAATGCCAAATCGGATTAAGAAGAGATCAATGAATTAATTTTAAAAAGTTTGACAGACCAGGCACCACATAAAAATAACGCTTAGAACTCTTGTAGTATAGGGAAAAAAGAAAGAAAAATACCAAGAGTTGCTGTAGTGAAGAAACCACTGACAATATTTCAATGACTTCTGGAGATTTAAAGAAAGATGACAAAAAAAATCCTAAGAAACAAAAAAGATCTATGGAATTACAAGGGGAATTTAAGAAATTAAAACCTCCAATGTTTGACTGAGAATCTGAAGAGGCTGTAGAGGCTTGGTTATTGAACATAAAGCGATATTTTGAAGTCTATAGTTATGATGATAACTTAAGAGCACGTTTGGCTATATTCCAATTGAGCGGAAAAGCTACCCTGTGGTGGCAGGAAGCAAAAAGCGTAAATAATATACGCAACAAGGAATTACGTTTGAAAGCTTTTAAGAAACTATTTAAAAATAAATACATGTCAGAATGGTATTATGATGAAAAAGCCAAATAATTTAATGATCTATGGTTGAAACAATTAACTATGAAGAAGTTTGTAACAAAATTTGACAATATACAATGTTATGTACCATACCTGAAGGATGAGAAATCAAAAATATATCAGTTCATTAGTTGCTTACCTCCAGCTTATAAGGATAACTTTGAATTTGATATGCCCAAGACCATGGACGAAGCAATTTGGAAAGCTAGACTCTGCTACCTTTTATTCAAACGAAGATCTAAACTAACTAGGACTTAGCAAAGCAAAATGAATGAAAAGAGGGATTAACGTAAAAATGGATTTAAATCTCATACTTTTAGGAAAGGAACCAAGAGTTACTCAGAGAAAAATTATAACAGGTTAGGTTCAAACTTAAACAACACAATAAAATCTGCATGAACTTTTAGTAATGGAGGCAATAACAACGCAAATGAAGTTCAATGTTGGGGCTGTAATGGACCTCATTTGTACAGAAACTGTTCTCATAATCTTAATAGGAAAACGACTCCTTTAAATATGTTGCAAGAAGCTTTTATAGTCAACGCCATAGCCAGAAATATAACCAAAATTAATGTTGCTTTGGAAGACCGTTAGGCAGATCACCAGACTATTATGTTGGAAGTAGAAGGTAAAATTTTGAATACACATGTTTCCATTCTTATTGATTCAGGAGTTACTTTAAGTTACATTGCGCCAAAAATAGTTGAAAAATGTAACCTTTATAAGGAAAAACAAAAAATGCATGGTTGGTACAACTAGCAACAGGAGTAAAGACGAAAGTTATAGAGGTAGTAAAAGGTTGTAGGTTGAATCTTAAAGAAATGGACACTTCTGTCAACTTAAATATACTTCCTTTAGGATCATATGACATTTTAATCGGTATGTATTGGTTAGAATGTCATAAAACCATCATTAACCGTCTACATAAAATTTTTGAATGTATTGATGATGAAGGTAAGTACCATACCATAAAGGAGATTTATAGACCCGTAACTATGCGGCAAATTTCAGTGGTACAACTCAAGAAGTGTATCAATAAAAGATGTCAACTTTATGCCATTAAATTTGAGGAGACTGAAACTGAACAATAAAAAACAACACTGGAGCAATTCTCTATTCTTATTTGAATTTCAAGATGTATTTCTTGATGAGATACCAAGATTTCCTCCTAAAAGGGATTTAGACTTTACTTTTGATTTAATTCCTGGATCAACACCTATATCACGAGCTCCTTATCGGATGAGTATTTTAGAATTGACAGAACTACGGATGCAAATACATGAGTTACTTGATAAAAAATATATTCAACCTAGTGTGTCACCTTGGGGAGCACCAGTTTTGTTTGTTAAGAAGAAATATGACACTTTCAAAATGTGCATAGATTACATACAATTAAACAAAATGACAATTAAGAAAAAATACCCATTACTGTGAATTAATGATCTATTTGATCATATTGGTGGAGCCAATTTTTTTTCAAAAATTGATCTCAAGTCAAGATATCATCAGGTACGGGTTAAAGAATAAGATATCCATAAAACTGCTTTTTGAACAAGATATAGACATTATGAATTTGTGGTGATGACTTTTGGGCTGACTTACACCCTTGCAATATTTATGAATATGATGAACAATGTGCTAAGTAAATTTTTGAATAAATTTGTACCGGTATTCATTGATGATATTTTAATATATTCAAAGAATGAGGAACATTTATGAAAGGTTTTGCAACTTTTGAGGGAACATCAGTTATAGGTGAAACTTAGTAAGTGTGATTTTTACAAAAAAAAAGTACAATATTTGGGACATATTATTTCAGAAAAATGAGTAGCAATTGATCCAGCTAAGATCGAAGCTATTTTAGAATGGCCAGTACCTAAGGATTTACATGACATTAGATCATTCATGGGGTTGACGGGATATTACCACCGATTTATAGAAAATTTCTCAAGAATAGCTCATCCTATAACCAACCTTTAAAAGAAAAGTGTTAAGTTCATATGGAGTCAACAATGTTAAGATAGGATGAATTGAAATATTTATTGATAATTGCACCTATATTAAGAATTGTTGATCCTAACAAAGATTTTGTGCGATGCACTTATGCAAGTAAAGATGGTTTAGGAGGGGTTTTTACTCAAGATGGTCACACAATTTGTTACGAATCCAAGGAATTGAAGGAGCATGAGAAAAATTATGTAGTACATGATATGGAATTGGCAACCATCATCCATGCACTTAAAATTTGACGACATTATTTGATGGGAAACAAATTCTCATTATTGACAGATAATATTGGGTTAAAATATTTGTTTGATAAAAAACATTAAATACACGCCAAGCAAGATGGCTTGCATTTTTGAGTGAATATGATTTTGAAATTAGGCATATCAAAGGGAAATAAAACATCGTAGTAGATGCTCTCAATTGGCAACAACATGAATTATATACAGTAGCAATTAGTGAGTATGAATCGGGATTTAAAATTCCGTTGAAAACAATATCTAATAATGATTCAGAATAAAATAAATTGAAGGGACAATGTGTTCGCATAGTTGATAACTTAGTGGATGGTGCATATCATATAGATGCGGAAGGATACCTACGTTATAAAAATCACATTTATGTACTTAATCAGCTTAGTATAAAACAAACAATTTTCAAAGCACTTCATGATAATCCTTGCATTGGACATCTAGGATATCATAAATTCATATCAACTTAAAAAAAGATTTTTATTGGCCAAATATGAAAAAAGAGGCTGCTGAGTATGTGGCCCAATTTTTTACATGTTAATAGGTTAAGGCTGTACATCAACATCCAGCCAGATTATTGCAACCTATACATGTTCTAGAATGGAAATGAAAGATTATAACCATGTATTTTATAACTAAATTACTAAAACAACGAAACAACATGATTCCATTATGGTCGTAGTAGATAAACTAAGCACAACAACCCATTTTATACCTGTAAAATCTACCTATAAAGCCATAAATATTGTTGATTTATTTACGAGGGAAATTTTCAGGCTTCATGGAGTCTCAAAGATAGTTATCACTGATCGCAATGCCAAATTTACCTCCAACTTTTGGACCTCGTTGTTTAAGGGTATGGATACAAAATTGAACTTTAGTACAACATACCTTCTCAAACAAATGGACAAACTGAACAGGTAAATCAAGTATTATAGGATATGTTGAGGATGCATGTAATGAATCAACCCGGTAAGTGGGAAGATTACATTGATTTAGTGGAATTTGCATACAATAACAATTATCAAGCTTACTTCAAAATGATTCCTTTTGAAGTTCTATATGTTAAATGGTGTAAAGTACCTTTGAGTTGGGGTAACCTTGAAGATATGATGGTTTTGGGACCAGATATGTTGGCACAGATGGAAAATATGGTAAATCAAATTAAACATAATTTAAAGACTACACAGGATAGACAGAAAAGTTATGCCGACAAGAAAATAACAATTAAAGAATATAGTGTGGGAGAACATGTGTTCTTAAGGGTCAAACCAAAGAAAAGTACCTTAGAACATGAGTATGTGCTAAACTTGCAACCGGATATGTGAGACCCTTTGAAGTGTTGAATAGAGTGGGACTTGTAGCTTATCAACTGGCTTTACCTACACACATAAAAATGCATGATGTTTTTCATGTTTCATTGCTAAAAACAATATTGCTGATAAATCTCATATTATTGATTGGAATAATGCAGAAGTGAAACTCGAGGGAGATTTTCACATGGAACCAATGCATATCCTCGATATGAGGGTAGTTATGCTTCAGAAACGAACTATGGTCCAAGTTAAAGTTCAATGGGAGCATTATGCTCCAGAAGAAGCCACTTGGGAAAGAGAAGATGTTATGAAACAAATTTATCCAATTTTATTTTATAGTTTAAATGATACTGAATAGTCACTGAGGACAATGAATAGATTTTAGTGGGGGAGGATTGTAACACCTCCGTAACATTTAAAATGATTTTGTTAAAGTTTTATTTGAAATAACTGGTAAATGTTATTTAATAAATAATCATTATAGTTGGGAACATAAATTGGGGGCAACCATGCAATTAATTGACATAACCTAAGTTTGTGTTAGTAACTGAATACTCAGTTATCTTTACAAAGACAAGTGGTCAGTTTTAGGAAGAGGTAGTTACTAACCTTTAAGCCCTAGGAAAAAAGCAAAAAAATGCATGAAGAGAAAAAGGGGGAGCTACCAGAGAACACTAAAAAGATAGTGTAGGATCTACCTTGGATAACAAAAAAAAAGTATCACAGAGATTCCAGTGAGCACTTTAACAGTGTTAGGCTCTGGAAATAAGAACTACCAGTGAGCACTCAGAAATGTGCTAGGTTCTGTAAGTAACTTCCCTCAACTAAAAACTAGTGGCAACTTGACAAACTGACTGAGCGAAAAGCACAAACTAGGGTTTTGGGCAAGGGGGTGGAGGCTTTGCAGATTGGAAACAATTTCGAGGTTTCAAAGGTTGGGAGGAGCGTGACTACTCCAATTATGTTCCTCAAAAAAAAATTCAGATGAGTTTACTCTTATATAACCCTAGTATATTACAGAATAAAGTTTTGTATCATTACTGTTTACTAGAAGTGAACGGATATTAATAAAAGGATTAGCATGTTCAGAAATGGAAAATTTATATTTGTTTTCTTATTATTATGTGCGAAAGATTAGTTAAGAAAGTTTAACTTTTACTTCAAGCTTCTTGTATTACAGTTGCATTGATAACCAATGTTATATATATTTTATATATAGGCAAGAAATGATAATCCATGTCTTTATATGAAGATTCTTTCAGATAGGGTTTGATAATCATACAAAAACCACTCCAGTTTTTTTTGAATGATATGTACGCACAATTTGTTTAAGTTAGGGTTTAATAATTACATAAAAGACATTCATGTGTTTCAGAATATTATTAACAATCAAATAAACAACTTGTTTATAGTTTTGCACATAGAACTAAATATGTAGATAAACCATAACTAGGAAAGTTGTAAAACCCAAATGGGTAATATAAAACAAAGGAAACTGTATTATTGTTATTGAGGAACCAAACCCTCTTGCCAAGAAAACAACAAATATTGCATACAGGAAAATTATCTAAACTTTGTGACAAATATGCCATAACAGTAAAGTCATTGCTACAAGACCAAAATTAATTTAAGATTCAAAGACTTGTAAACTCAGAGACGATGCACAATTGAAACTATGTCCGCACCAATAACTTCAAAAAAGAACTAACAATCATTTACATCTTCAACAATCGAGTTTGGCATCCATAAGAGAAGCATCAATGCTGCAAAACTACTTTAAATAATAATACAAACCAAACATTAACAATCTGGTTAACAACATAATGATGTCCTTTTGTAAGTTAAAATCCTAGAAAATAAACAAAATTCACAACTCTAATATATTCTTCACCAAGCTGCATACACAGGAAAATCCATCAAAAAACAAACTAGAAGGTTCCATGCTGGTTGGGTCGGCATTTCCTTGCTCAAGGCTTTCTATATAACCATGAAAGAAGCTGAGAAGGAAGGCTTACCAGGGCTGGAGAGCGGTATGGAAAATGAGTAACCATAAAACCATTGTTGACCTCACGTGCAAACAAATAGGAAGTAATTACTAAATGAACTACATTTTTTTATGAAATAACTAATGTAAATAAACATGAATAAGAACTTGAGGTATGAAATTACCTTCCATTCATTGCCATCGAGCTGAGATGTTGGGTACTCTGATGAGTTTGGGGATATAAATCCATACTTCATAAAATGCAACCAAACAAAACTAGCTCTAGCTTGCAGGTCGCCATTGCATGCAGGATGAATTAACACTTCCAGAAACCAACCTTGCGAAGGTTGAGTAATCACCGAAGAATGCTTCTAATTTTCCAAACTTACACTCATGGTGCCAAAGAGCCTCGGAGGCGAAGGAAGGAGCAAAGGTTCAAAATGTATCTTACCATCAGAATAGTGTAAACCTTTTCCAAATAGGGAAAGACACACACAAAACCCTCCCACAGAACAAAAGACTGATTGATAGCTCCCACAACAAAAGTAATTGGGATCTAGTTGGAGGAAAATATGTTGAGCCAACTGATAACTACACGTAGTAATGTAGGGTCATGAAATAAATGTCAATGGAGTATGGTGAACCCACATAGAGATCCACGTAACCAAGTGGAATGCAAAATGTAACGTCAACCTTGTAACCGACAGAGGGAACTGGTATACCTACTCCTTAATATATTGTTTAAACTAATTAGCATGGGATGACAAGCACCTGTAGGTTATACTCACAAGATTTAGCTCCATGAGCTAAGTAAGCCTTACTTCCAACCTCCCCACATGACCACTTAAGTCGCTAAATCATATTCATTAGCCACAACTATAACTATGTAAAAGGAAAGTATGTCCTAGCTTGGTTATATGGGTAGTTAAGATATAAATACAAATATATATATATATATATATATATGTTAATAGTGTAAAGTATGTCGTGGTGCAGTTTTCCAAGGTGAGTTTAAATTATCTTTTAAATAAAAAAAATAGTTACTACATTTTACATTTTAGGTTTGTTACAATTAATCTATTCCTCTCAAACCTCAAGTTAAAATTTCCATTGATGAGTAAAAGGAAGCTTGTTTTGATTACAATAGTGATGTCCTAGTTGGATACTTTCTTGGTTGCATTATGTCTATAAATAGTATTAGAACTTACATTGAAGAAGTTTGGGGACCATTTTGTTGGTATTTCTCTAGCATAAGGGACATAACGAAGAGTTTCTTTATGTTTATGTTAGGGACGCCTTGAGCTACATGTGTTGATTCTTGAGCAACATTGAGAGCCATTCTTTGGGAGAATGGAGGCACCTAGTCAGTTACCAGGAACTTGAATAAGCCTGGGGCTGAGAGCCATTCTCTGGGAGAATGGAGGCACCTGGTCAGTTACTAGGAACATGATTAAGTCCGAGGTTGAGAAATTAGCGTGGGATGAGAACCACTCTCTGGAAGAGTGGAGGTACTTGGTCAGTTACCAAGTCGTTGACCCTGGGTCAACTTGATGCATCCTAAGGCCGAGGCATCTGGTCAGTTACCATGACATTACTATAAGCCCTAGACTGGGTCTAGGAAAGTGATGCACTCCTCTCCTTGATCTATGGGCTACGGGACCTTCTCAAGGGACTAACTACCCCTTGTTGAAATACCTAGCACATGACCTTGGCGACATTGAGGAGAACATGATAAACAATTAATAATCCTTCTTATTTATGATGATGCACTTCGAGTTGATATGTATGGACCAATAAGCCCAAGCACCCTTTGTATTGGTCCAAGCACCCTCTAAAGGACCATGTGGTAAAAGATAAAAAAATGTTAAAAGTTAAAAAAAAAGTAAAATTCAATGGTCAAAAGAAAATTAAAAGACCATAAAAGATTAAAAATAAAAGTCAACAAAAATTAAAAGGATCATTGACTTCCTATTTTTATGGTTTCACCATTCATTGATGAAATATAAACTATGTTGATCTTCATTTGTTTTTCATCATCAACTAAACTGTTCATTTGAGGAATTTTCATGGACTATTTTCTGGGATTCTCTCTCTCCATCGTGAATGTTCTTTGGCAGCATCAACAAGTGTGTTCTCTATGCTCCTAATCTCGACAGCTTCACTAGGGTTTCTTTTTTGCTATTGCTCACACTCCAACAACTCATGATAACTTTTTATGAGGTATGCTACAACCCACGAAAACACTGTTTGGGGTTTTTATAGTCCACGGTAGCCATGCTAGGGCTACCCACAGTTCACAACAACCTTGCTAGAGCCACCCTTTGTCCACCTGAGCCCTGCTAGGGCCTTCTCTTTAACTCAACAACCCTACTAGGGCATCCACAAGTCACGAAAACTTTTGTGAAGTTCTATATCAGCTTACTGCATCAAGTCCAGATAGACTAGGGAAGAGTATAGGCTGCTCCAGGAAAGTGGCAGTATGGTTGGGTGACATTCATCTCAGAATTTTTCTGAAACAGTAAAGCCAACTCATAATTGATGTAATTATTTACCTTCTATCTGTTCATGTACAAACTCAAGCATCTCATTTATAAGGTGGATTATTATTTGTTTTGGGGTTTTATTCCTTGAAAGGTTTCCCCATTAAAATTCTCGTGTTCCTATGCATAAAGTATGGATGGTTGTTTATCTTTACTGCTGCTACATAACTCAGATAGTAACTACTGCTGATATATTGTACAAGTTACAAAAATAACTGTTACCACTATTAAGTTTTACATACATGTTGAATTTTAACAACATGGCCATCATGCAATGGGGCCATAGATTTGTAGGAACACATTGGTTGTTTTCTCATTGAATATAGGGTATTTTTTTAGTTCTATACTTCGTTGTGTGAAATTGACAGCTCACCAGGTCGTGGTTACAATTTCAATATTTTATATTAAGCCAATAATTAAATTAACCCAAAGATTTTAAATTATTGAAAAGATAAATGGAAACACAATGATAAGAAACCATTATAGAGAAAACCAAACATAAGAAGTACCATGGAAAACCCATGTTGTAATAATTAAAACCCATCCCAAGACTTAGGATAAAATAATTAATATTTTTTACTAATTTCCTAGGTCCTACACTAGCTAGTTTGCACCCAATGCCATTTATGTGGTCAAACTTGCCCAAAATTTTTGATGGAGCACTTTAGAAAGATCCTGGATAATATTATGACAACTGTGCAGTTTCCCAGATTGGAAAGTGTGTAATTCTGGTTTTCCAGAGTTTCCAGCTTTTCTGCAGTTTAAGGCAAAAGCTAAAGCTAGTTTTAAGGTAGACTGCCTTGTTTTTTGCACCAGCTCAACTCCCTTCTTTTCCTCATATAAAAGCATGATAAAGTCCACTTTCCATCACTTATGAGTTGTACCTACTCATTCATCAAATTCGTGAGCATCTTGATTGGTTTGCAAAATGCGTTATGCACCAATGGGGGATTTTGACTAGTTCAGTAAGCCCGCTTTTGTATTGATTCGAATAACATATTTGAGCTTTCGAATCCTTGGAGTATATACATCATGATCAATCTATATCTATTTAATGATGGCTGATATAAATTAATATCAACAATAGTTTGTGTTATTCAACATATTAAGTCTACTTCTTGAGTGTTTCGTGCATATTTTCATATAATTTTGTGAGTTCGATTGATATAAACTTGGTCTTAATTTCCACATGGTATTAGAGCCTTGGTAGCTCGATTGTTCTCCTCTTCCAATTTCTTTTTGCAGGGTCAACATCACTCACTGGGAGCACATTTTATTTGTTCAAGGGCGTAGTTGCCGAAGAATGGATCAATCTCAACAAATCATCTTAACTCCATTCAACTATTTCAAATGGAAGGAAATGATGGAGATTCTTATGAGGATTAAGGTCCTCTACAGAATGATCATGTCAAATTAAGCTGAGCCTAATGCAACAATAGAGAAGATCAAATGGCATAATAAGAGAGATGATTCGTATAGTCTCTTATGTCTTAGCATTTCCAGAGACCTTTTATTTCATCTTGATGGGTTGAATTCACCAAATGAAGTATGGGAGAAGCTTCAAGATTTATTTGGGAAGAAATATAAGATGAGGGGTCATCATTTGGAGAATGAGCTGATTTCACTAAGACCAAGCAGCTTTGAATCCTTGCAAGTCTACTTCTCCAAATTAAAATCATTGGTTTTGCAGCTAAAACAGTGTGGTATTGAGAAAGAAGATGAACAACTAATCTTGGCTATCCTTTCAAAGATTGGCCCTAATTACTCAGTATTTGTTTTGACCTTCCATGCCACCAAGTTAACAGTTTGAAACTGAAATATTCCTTCACATGAATATTTCATGGAATCCTTGACTCAAGAGCAAGACAAATTGGTCTTGATTCCAAAGGAAAGAAGAAGGATAAGAAGCCTCTAGATAAAAAATGAGACACATGCAAGTCTCAAGAGGAGTCCTCAAACTCCAAGAAGAAGAAATTTTAGAAGAAGAAATTTTAGAAGAAGAAAGGTAAAGGTTAAGGTGGTAAGTGTGCATACTGTGGTAAGGGATTTCATCCTGAGAGCTCTTGCATGAAGAAGCAGATTGATATGCTGACTTAACTCCTGGAGAAGAACAACATCTCCCTTCCTAATGGCACAAAGAAGAAGGAAGGAGGATTGAGTTTCGAAGACAAGGAGTGAATTCATGCCTTGTTTGCAAGAACTATGAACAATGGCTTTGGTTCATATCTACACGGATATAATCCATCAGTAAATTCATCAGGAGAAGTGGTCACAATATTATTTTACTCATAACTCTTTTTATTACATTCGCTATCATGAGCAATTTCATGATTTGGAAAAATATCCCAGTCATCGTTGACGACCTCTACTAATGGAGTTTCTCTTTGTTGTTGTATTGTTGCAGGGGTTATGACCGTGGCCATAATCTTGGTAATTTAGTGACAAATTACAGAGATAGACTCTCTCTGTTTAGGTTTAAGTCCATCAAACAATTTTGAGTTTGTGTTTTGACACTTGACCAACTCTTCAAGATTTTGTGTAGGTACTTTACCAGTTCGAGCAGGCTGCGAGCGACTGACAGAGAATCCAACCATTGGATTGAGATTACCCTCTACGAAATCACTACGAAATTATCTCATACATCCTTCGATAGGGAAGATTGATTGCCATTTATTTCTTTAGGGCTTGCATTAGGATTTAATGTAGGATTTTCACTAACAGAGGGTTTTCTTATCTTTTGCCAAGACTTAGAAAAAGAAGGAGGCCAAAATACTATCTGACCGAAGCCATTTTCAACCAATAACTGATCCCAAATTTTATCAATTGCAGACAATTGGTACTGAATCAATACTTTTAATAAACTACGATGAAAAAAACTTCGATTTTGATCTCCTATAGTATTCTGAACACTGACAAGCATCTTTTCTAGGATATTGAGGAAAAATATGGTAAATTTAACCTAGATCCTTTGAATTCCATAAAAATCCTAAGGTGATAACAAAGTATAGATGAAAACATACTATCATAAGTTATGTACCTTATGATCAACTGTAACAGCGACCACCTTCGGGGCTTGAGATATTTTGCAGGATACCCAAATTTATCATCGAAATTTTCAAGTAAAGGGAGCATAAATTGTTTTCATCTGGATTTATTGATCTCCCCCCGCTTAAACCATTTCTCTCCTATTTGTGGCAACCTCGTAGATTTCTCTATGAAGTCCTCAGAGATGAACGCATGCATATTTTCAACCTAGGCTACATTCTCTTTAAACGAAATCGAAAATTGTCGAGTTACCTCTACATTATGCCCACTAAATATTTTGAAGAATTGGCCCCACCCAATTTTATCAATTAACTGTGCAGACTCTGGTTCAATGTCTAATAATTCGCTCCCGACCAGATCAAACCTACACAAAGGAGCCATCGTGGCTACACTAGGCTGGTAAACAAGGTAAGGGTGATCATCAATGCAAATGAACAACACGAACCATGTAAAGTCACTCCTATGTAAAACCCTACATTTGGTAACCCATGCATCCAAAACAATATCAAATTCATCCTAAGGTTTGATAAACGAGGCAAATGATGATGCAGAGAACGAAATTATGATGATGTAGAGAACTAAATTATGATTTTGTA
Organism: Pseudotsuga menziesii; assembly: GCA_001517045.1. NCBI lineage: Eukaryota > Viridiplantae > Streptophyta > Pinopsida > Pinales > Pinaceae > Pseudotsuga > Pseudotsuga menziesii. Next base: position 281,855 of record LPNX010468038.1, on the reverse strand, counting down.
CATTCATTATAAATAGAGATGATTCTTGAAATATAGTTGATAGAGTGAAATGACACGATAATAATTTTGTTGTACTATGATCAACAAGTGTTAAATGATAAAATGATTCATGGTTTTAATCCAAGCTAGGATAGAGAAGACATGCCACATTAATAGTTTCGATTTGTATGAATGCCATTAGGGTAAAATTTGAATGGAGGTTTGAATATTCGTTTAGGCATAGTTTTTAGGGTTTAATGTTTAGATATATACAAAATCAATATTATTAATCCAAATATTATATAAACATTAATTTAATCATTTATACTTTGCCTAGTATGAAAATCAAACTATAAAAACTTTGGTATAATTTATGAGGAGATCATGTAAAAAGATGAAAAATCATAGAGGCCACATTGATATGGTTGCAAGATAAGATAAGCAGGCCGTCGATCAACTGAAACTTAATCATCATTAAACAATATGTAATCAAGAGTTAATGTGTGCGAATAAAAAATTGATTCTATAATAATTGGATTTAACAGTTGCTAAATAGATACCTCAACAATTATGAAATTAAAATGTTTGTCAGTGATTTTTACCTGTGTAATTGATGTCTTCAAATTGAGAGTACCTTCAGAATAATAGATTCTGAAGAAACTCTTAAGAATGTCCTCAAGAACTCATTAAAGAGAAAAGTTGATATCATATTTTTATTGACCCCCCCCCCCCCAAAAAAAAAATGAGAAGGTTGTTGGCAACCAACACAACCCTTAAGTTGATGTTGATCCTTTTACCATTATTAAAATATGGGACAACTGGAGAACAAATATTCCGACTGGAATACACGCTCGTGCCATGTTTGATTCCTTTGACTGCATTTACTGGAATTCTGGTTGGTACCTAAGTGCATACTGAAATGGGTTCCTGCCTCTAAGGTCTCAAACACAAGAACGATTAATCCCATAATATTTTTAATTAATCAAAACATGTAGAAATTTCCTAAAATATAACAATTCTTACCTCTTCTATCTATTGAAGAAGGATTGTGTTATGAGAGGTAGAAGATTGACAAATATGCTCAAATGACAGAATGTATAAGCATGTAGGAAAGGAAAAAGGATGGAAAAAGTAAGGTTTGTGTGACAAAAATAAGGAAAAATGAGGGGTTGACAATCCCTTCGCTGATGTTCTCTTAATCCTACACCCTTTATTTATTGATTTTTCTACTAATCTTTTGATTTCATCAAAATTGTAACATGTGCCCAAAATTGTAATAATCTTCTTGAAAAGTTGCGTGAATGGTCTTCCAAACTCATCCTTTCTTTGATTTGAATTTTTATCTCTAAAATTTTCCTTCACTCTTCATGTTCCACTTTGTCCTTTTGATCAAGTTACTCCTTAAATATGTTCACACCCTCTTCTCAAATGCAGAAATCTCTCTTTCTATTTATACCCTTGAATACCTCTTATTTTTATAGAGCCGACTTGTAAAAAAGAAATTCCAACCTGATACATGGCTTGTATAGATGGAAGGTCGAAACATGAATAATGGTAGGGGATTCTAATAAAATGGTTAAGTCACCCAAACAATTTTATGCATGACGTGACAAGGATCGAAGGATTTCATGACTGAAAGCATGAAATCATTTTGTGGACTATCATTGACAACTACGTGCATGTTTGGTGTCCACTTTCTGATTTTGGAAGGAATTAATCATGACTTGAGTGCATTCCTCCAAGGCCCATGGATATCTCCTTGTAGCATGTTGGCATTTCTCCAAATCATGCAGGCATTTCCCTTGGCTTGCGAGCATATTTGTTTAATACAGTGTGCATTTTGTCTTGGATTTTTACTTCATGTCGTAGACATTTATTATCTATGTTGTGTGGTCAATTTTTATTTGTGCGAGCATTTTTATTAGGCCTGTGTAGACATATTCAAGTGTACTTGGCGGGCATCCTTCTCAATTCTTGCAGAAATATGCTTTGATTCTAGAAGAATACTCAGTGCAGGAATTTTCTCTCATCTAGGGTGGACATTCTTCATAGCTTGCAGACATGCCCTCAATGATTTTATGGGCATTTTTCCTATGACTAAGGGAATCTTCAATTCATCTCCAATAACTTATTGTGGGTGTTTGTTTTCCAAGTGTGGGCATACTGTCAAGTAACTTGCATACATACTAGTGATATACTGTTGTAGATATTTTTCCATAATATATGTGCATCTTCTAGTGCCATGCAAACATTTTCTTTAATGCTTTGTTTTGACATCATGATAGCACTTCACTTCCTGATGTCACTTTTAACTAAGGTTGAGATCATTAAGCATCTCTATGACACACATTATTTGATTGTATTTCCAAGAACATCCAGGATTTTGACATCAATGGTAACAGTATTAAATAATATCCCCCTTTGTCATTGATGGAAACACTTATGTAATTGTTTTTTCTGTCAATTGCCCCCCTATCTACCTTATGCATTTCCTCCCCCTTTGAAATCAATGACCAAAAGGGATGCTCCCCTTGGAATTTTGCATCTATTTTTCTTCTTATGTTGCTCATTCTATCTTCATGGTTTCTTGTGTCGTCACTTACTTTCTTTGACAAATTTTGTTGCTCCGCTTGCCAATATCTCTCCCCCTTGATGGTAAAGGGATCTTCTTAATGTCCTAGGTTAAAATGATGACAAGTTTGTGAAATTTAGAGGCTTCCATATGGTTCCATACTGCTTCAATATTTCCATAACTCACCTTCTTGAATCTGACTAACATTTTTTGTAGATGTCATTTCTTTTGTTGAGTTTATCTTGCTTTCTACATTTTTTCTTTTCTTGCAGCTCGCCACATTAACATTATAAGTGGACATTATTGTTGTATAATTTACAATATGTCCTCTAAGAATTGTGAGTACATAATATTTCAAATATTCTTTCATACTAATATGATTTTCCAGACATGATTAGGAGGTGCGGTAAAAACTGTAGTCTCAACTATTACATTAACTAGTCTCAACGAAGCATCAAATCATGCTTAACAATCTTCAATTTTTCTCAAATCAGTCCTCAACAAAATTTAAAATTTTGAGATATCTGCTACTACAAATTATATGCATAATTAATGATAACCACCAAGATGCTCTTAGTATTGTCCCACCATTGTTTATTTCATTGGATTTTCTTCTTCAACTATTGCACTAGTAGTTCATCTTCTATCATTATTGAAATCGTTGACCGGTTTTCGTTTCCTTCAGTCTCCTTCTCAATCTCATGTTTTTCTTCTTTGACAACAATTTCAAGAGAGATGCTTCTATATTTATCATCTTTAATCTGATTTCTTTCAAAATACTGATATATTTTTTGTTATTCAATTTTATTACTCCTATGAACAAGTCCTCTAATAATTCTCTATCCTCAATTTTTCGTTGTTCTTGCTTTCTTCTCCAAAATTTCTTATATCTGATATGTACATTTTCTTCCATAGGAGATTTTATTGAAATTCTACAAAAAATTTGCTATATGGCCATATTTGTGACAATCAGTGTTTTCAAAACCGGCTGAGTCCGAGTCCGAGTTGGCCGAGTTGACTCAGCCTGCAACTCATCTCGGGTGGCTGATTTTATACTTAGTCAGCCGAGTTGGGTCCAAGTTGTCCGAGTTAGGGTCCAAGTTGGCCGAGTCAGCTGATTTGACCGAGTTGCAACCTGAGTCAGTTGAGTCAGCTGTGGCAGACACCCACAAGAATGCAGACTCCAAAATAACATGTTTATTTTTTATTTTAAGATTTTTCTTATTCTAACCATAACCTGAGGCCACAAGATGACCCCCTGCCCCTCTATTTTCTTCACACTTCTGCTGTAAGATGTTTGTGAGCATTTGGCATTATTGTTGTTTGGATTCATGGAGACTTGGAGGAGCGTCCAACAGTGAAGAACAATCAACATGATTGGAGGAGTTGGACTGTTGGAGACCGGTTTTCTGTTACCTAGATGTATGTTAGCTTCCAGCTAGCCATTGTTTGTTTTATTTTTTCTTTTGAGATTGTTCTTATTCTAACCATAAACTGAGGCCACAAGATGACCCCCTGCCCCTCTATTTTCCTCACACTTCTGCTGTAAGATGTTTGTGAGCATTTGGCATTATTGTTGTTTGGATTCATGGAGACTTGGAGGAGCGTCCAACAGTGAAGAACAATCAACATGATTGGAGGAGTTGGACTCTTGGAGACCAATTTTCTGTTACCTAGATGTATGCTAGCTTCTAGCTAGCCATTTTTTGTTTTTTTCTTATTAAATTGACAAATATCAGTCCTGTTTTCTATTGTTTGCTACCAAAATAATAATATTTTTTTCTTTTTTCTTTGCATGTTTAGATTTGCTTTGCATTTAGATTCTAGATTGCTCCCAAAAGGAAAAGATCGGGCATGGATCCATGCTGATGTCATTGAAGGGAAAATGTATTGCATGTGTTGCAAGACATGGATTAAAGGAGAGGGCATTAATAAATTTAAACAACAATTGGCTGCTGTTAGAGGAAATATTGCCCCATGGGAAGTTGATTTAGAGTTTATTGGAGAGATTAGGTTGGAGTTGCAACAACAATTTGATGAATTTGAAGAGGATAAGGCTAAACGAAAAGAGATGTATGATCATTGACATATGATGTAGTGGCATCACAGCATGCTGTTTTTTGGACTCTACTAGCAGCTGAAGATCAAGCTCTCATGATTCAAAGAAGATCCCTCAAGTGATGAGGAATATGAAGGACTCAATTCTTGAAGAGCCTCTTATCCACCTTGAGCATTTGGATAAGAAATGATGATGTCATGAATGGAGAAGATGATGAAGTGGAATGCTCAAGAAGGATTCTACCCACGAAACAAATAAAAATAAGTATTTCATTGTCATTTTATGACATTATTTTGTTATGCATTTATTTATATTCAGTTGATGTATTATGCATGATAGAATTTTTGCATTAATGACAATATACTACTAATATGCATGTGATGGGTAAGTAGCTCATGGTGCTATACAACTCTCCATTGCTACTTATCTAGAATGAAACCTCTTTGCTGACATATTGGATTGGTGCACAATCTCAATGTTGTCCTGGTAGAGATGGAAGGCATCTAGAAAGTTTCCGTGAGATATGGATGAATGTTGCATTCGCTAAAATAGTTACATGATCATATACCTTGATGCAAAATATTTTTCATTATGAATATACCTTATGAAATGTTTCTAACCTTACAACTAATGCATTTGACTTGTAGGAAAAATCACGTACAATCACCTACAAGAAGGACGAGACTTGTTCCGAAGAACAAGTGATGACAGTTCGAGAAATAATCCAAGAACGAAGAATAATATGATGAATGTATTGACATCATTGATGCAGAACCTTCCAGCTATGAAGACGTAGCCAAGAAGAAAGGGAAGACCAGTTCAAGAAGAATGATGTCTAGGATGCAGTATCGAGACCTGAAGGGAATTCATAGTTCCATCATGCAGTAGATGGAAACATCATGGGATACAAGGCAAGATTCGTGGCACGAGGCATAGACCATGAAGGACTTGGATATGATGCACTAATTTCTAGGCATGGAGGTGTGGACAAGGGAAGTATGTAGTAGAGATCCTAAAAAGGTTCAGGATGATGGAATGCATGGCCATAACCACACTTATGGCATCGAACCTGAAGCTACTGAGTGTTGCTTCATCAGAGTCGGTTGATTCCATGATGTATCGTCAGATGATTTGTTCCTTGACGCACCTGACGAATATGAGACCAGATATTTGCTTTGCTGTGAACACCTTGATCCAGTTCCTGACGAATCTGAGACATGTTCACTTGATTGCTACAAAGCATATTCTGAGGTACCTAAAGGGTACAGTTGATTATGGGCTCAAGTATAAGACTAATCAGACGATTAAGTTGATTTAGATTGGGCAGGCAGTGCCATCGATAGAAAGAGCACTTCAGGGTGCTACTTTAGTATGGGATCAGGTATGATCTCTCGGTTTAGCAGGAAACAGTCTTGCATGGCACTGAGTACAACTGAAACAGAGTATGTCGCAGCTTGTTCATCTAGTTGTGAGGCAGTATGGTTGAGGAGTCTATTGTCTGATTTATTTGATCTCCAGTTGGATGCTACTTTTATATATTGCGATAACTATATTTGTGTGAAGTTGTCCGAGAACCCGGTGTTCCATGACAAGTCGAAGCATATCGAGATCAAATATCAGTATATCAAGGATATGGTGCAGAGAGGAGCAGTGAAGCTCCAGTATGTTGCGATGGACGAACATATAGATAATGTGTTGACTAAGCCATTGGCCAGAGTGAAGTTTGAGTACTTCAGGGAGAATCTTGGTGTTCTCCAGATCGAGGTTCTCTCCAAGGGGAGATGTTGACTACATGAGACATTTTAACATGGTGAGAGGATTGGTTCCTTCCATGGTCATATGTAAGTGCTGAGCCATTCTGAGGTGACTATGGGATGTGTTCCCACATGATCAAATATAAGCGTTGAAGGCCATTCTCTGGGAGAATGGAGGCACCTGGTCAGTTACCAGGAATACTTAGCCTGGAGCTAAGGGCCATTCTGATGTGACTATGGGATGTGTTCCCACATGATCAGATGTAAGTGCAGAGCCATTCTGATGTGACTGTGGGATGTGTTCCCACATGATCAGATGTAAGTGCAGAGCCATTCTGATGTGACTGTGGGATGTGTTCCCACATGATCAGATGTAAGTGCAGAGCCATTCTAAGGAGATTGTGGGATGTGTTGCCACATGATTAGATATAAGTATTGAGCCCTTCTAGCATGGATGCAGGATGTGTTCCCCACATGGCTAGATATAATTGCTGAGCCCTTCTAGCATGGATGCAGGATGTGTTCCCCACATGGCTGGATATAAGTGCTGATCCCTTCTAGCATGGATGCGGGATGTGTTCCCCACATGGATGGATATAAGTGCTGAGCCCTTCTGACATGGTTCTTGGATGTGTTCCTCCCATGGTCACATATAAGTGTTGAGCCCTTCTGACATGGTTCTTGGATGTGTTCCTCCCATGGTCAGATATAAGTGTCGATCCTTTTCGATATGGTTCTTGGATGTGTCCCTCCCATGATCGGATCTTTCAAACTTTTCTCATCCAAGCGCTTTCATTGTACCTCGAAGATGGACTGTCGTGGACTCAACATGATGTCGAATCAAATGATACTTTGTGTTGATGTGTTTGGTTCGATCATGGAATCTAGGATTCTTAGCCAGCTTGATTGCAGAAGTATTGTCGATCAATAATGGAGTGGAGTTCTCTTGTTTTTCTTACAAATATTCAAGTATCTTCTTGAGCCATACTATTTCTTTCGTTGCTTCAGTTGCAGCCACATATTCTGCTTCTGTTGTTGAATCTTCCAGAATTGACTGT
>LPNX010468038.1:261037-273533 GCA_001517045.1 Pseudotsuga menziesii | reverse complement strand
CCCATTTAGGAATCTTCCGTGATGGTCCTGGTTGATCAGCTGGTGGTGCTTCATCATTGATTGAGAGTCTTTCAATTCTCTCAATCACATCATCCAGTTTAATTTCTTGATCAGGTGAAGTAGCAGGAACTTCTTCATGCGGGGGAGTTGGTGATTCATATGGAAATTCCAAAGGTTGATCCAGAATAGGAATTCCCCCTTCAAGGTTTGGAATTTCATATTCATTTTCAGAATATGTCTTTGGATGAGGATAGTTTTCCAAATGATCAAGCTGTCTCTCAACAGACTGGTCATTTTTATTAGTTTCAAGAAAAATGACATCTCTGGAAATAACAAATTTCTTGTTTACCTCATCATACAGACGGTATGCCTTGGAGTATTCTTCGTACCCCAGGAAAATGCATTTTCTGCTTCGAGCACCAAGCTTGTTTCTTTGCTCCTTTGGAATCAAGGAATAACAGGTGGAACCAAAAACTCTGAGATGCCTGACTGAAGGGAGATGGCCAAACCACATTTCATGTGGAGTCTTGTTATCAAGAGCATTTGAGGGACTTCTGTTTCTCAAATAGGCTGCACATTTTACTACATCACCCCAAAACATTAGTTTTACATTCTTGAAAAACATCATTGAGTGAACCATATTCATTATGGTTCTATTCATTCTTTCTAATACACCATTTTGTTGAGGATTGTAGGGAACTGTAGGCTGATGTGCAATTCCATGTTGGCGAAGATAATATTCAAAAGAATTTGAAGTGTATTCTTTCCCATTATCAATACGAAGTGTACCAATTTTTGATTGTGCTTGTTTTTCTATCAATGCATGAAAGTATTTGAATGTTTGAAATGCTTCTGATTTTGTATTTAAATAGTAAATCCAGCACATTCTTGAGTAGTCATCAACAAATGTCATAAAATACTTATTCCCATTTGTTGAAGGAATTGGCATTGGGCCACATAAATCAGAATGCACTAATTCTAATTTCCTACTTGCTCTGAAATTAGATTCATGGAATGGCAGCTTATTGTGTTTCCCTAATATATACATGCATCACATTTGTTCTTCTCTTTAGGAATGGTGGGAAAACCAAATACACCATTCTTTCTCAACAAACGAAGATTGTTATAATTTATATGACCAAATCTTGCATGCCACAATGAACTAGATGACAAATTACCTTCTCCATGCGGAGAGAGGTAGGCATAGTTCTGAATTCTTGTAGATGAACCCTTTAGCTTCAGTAGCTTCCCATCTTCGTATCCAGTCATGATGACTTGGTTGTCAGAGGACTTTCTTATTTCTACGATTCCATCAAACATGTGGATGGAATGGCCTCACTGTCGAATCTCCACCAAGAACAACAAGCTTCTCTGCAACTCTGGAAGATAAAGAACATTCTTCAACAAGAAATCAGGGAATCCAGGCATCTTCAGTCGAATGGTTCCCATTCCCTTTGGTTTAATACTTGACTTATTTGCAAAGTAAACTATGCCATCTATTGTTTCATTAAGTTCTTCAAAACAGTCTTTTCTAAATGTCATGTGTGATGTTGCACCAGTATCAAGCAGCCAACAATCTTTGTAAGATGAAAGTGAAGTCATTTCATTAATTCCAAGATTACAATGTGCAACAATACAATGAGCAGAATCAGAAGATTTACTAGCATCTTGATTTTTATTATCATCTTTCTTCTGGTTGTGCTTGTCTTTGATGGAGTCCCACGAAGCCCAACACTGATCTAATGTGTGCCCAGTCTTTCCACAATACTTGCACTTCAAATTTGATCTTTTGCTGAAGTTGTTTCTGCCCCCTCTGCCTCTGAAGCTTCTTCTTCCTCTGCCTCTCTCTTTGCTAGAGAGAGTGGCACCAACTACAGATGCTGTAGATTGCATCTTTTACAATTGTTAGTGTAATTTACAATAATGAACTTGATATGACAAAGAAAAATAGAGAAACAAAAACCTTGCAGGTCTACAATCTCTACCAAGGTGAATACAATGCAAGCTTCAGGTGAGCATACACAAGCTTCTTCAATATACAAAATATATCAATCACGAGCTTCAAATACAAAGCAGCATTCCTTTTTATACAATATATACTCTATAGAATATGTTATGCGTGGAGGAACCAGAAGCTAATATATTAGTGTGCAAAGGATATAAGCGCACAAAAATCAAGCACCAAACCAATACTTCTGCAAAATCAAGTGATTAGCAGCAGCAATTGTCTGGAACTCTTGAGATTGCAGCAACAATCTTCACATGGAAATCGCAGCTCATACAACAAGCTCAGGCTCATACAACAGACTCACTCTATTCAGGCTCATACATCAACTGTATCACCTCTTTTACTGCATATGGAAAACATTCACAAAATTTCCAGTTAAACTTCCACACAAATAGCTAGGGTAGAGATTAGGGTTTGTGTATTCCAAAACGCATTATCTCCATGTGATTGAGAAACCTCTCATCTCACTCCACGCAGCTTCAATCAACACATTTAGCTCCACGCAGCTCCACTCAGGCAGCTCTTTCCACCAACGCAGGCAGCTCTTCAACTTCAGTCACAGCAATGGTTCAAACAGCTCAAAACGCCAGCAACATGTATCATTCAATGGGTTCTCCAATATACGATATACACCAGCAACAATATATATCTTCCACACAGTATCAAGGTTCATATATCTTCCATATAGATATAGGTTCTATCTCACAGCTCCAATACAGCACTCACTCCATTCAGGCTCATACTCCATGCTTCCACGCTCATACTCTACGCTCTGATATTACACGCAACATATAGATATAGACTATGATATTACACGTAGAAAGCATATATACAGCAACCAATATTACATGCAGCATCTACAACTCCAATACTCAGCATCTACAACAACAAACAGGCTATGGGAAAGAGTGTAGATGAGAGGTCGCGGCAATATTACACGCAGGTAACTCCACGGCAGTACTCACGAGCTTGCACGATCTTATAAGAGCTTACACGAGCGTCACACAATTGAGAAAGGTTCTGAATATACACTGTCATGAAGTTGAAGAGAAACCTTCAACGCATTCACGCAGAAGCAATAGGCCGCAACTCTTCAACAGTCTTCAACGCATTCACCACGGTGTTCAGAAAATTAGGGTTTCCTTCCTCCACGCTATTTCAGCGTTCAACACAGTCTTCATGCAGGCAGCTTTCATTCAATCTCCAATGCAGCTTCAGGCTCGGTCTCCGTTCATACTCCTTCACGCAAACAATAGAATGAATTGCCTCTCAAATCGCAGTCTCAAATTTCACTTGAGGAGGCTTGAAGGGATAATCCACTAGAAAACACAATGAAAGCTATACGACAGACCTTCATAAACAATATCTTTTCCACCATTTATTGTGCCAACCCAAGAGAGCATGTTATCTGACTCTAGAAAAGCCGAAATTCCAGGATCACCAAGAGATATCAACGCAGATATCAAGAGATATCAACGTAGTCTCAAACAACGAAGAGAATAGTCTTCACAATGGTCTCTCGATACACCAAAGCAAGATTCAGCGATTCCTGAGCCAGAAAGATTCAGCGTGTCTTTCAATACGAATGGATCAACAGTGAAGTAGGGTTCGAGACACATTTCATTCACACACATAAACGCAACAAAGGCATTGCAAGGAACGTAAGGGAATAATCAATAGGCAGGCCACTCACAGGAATTATCACATCATGCAAAGGATGGATGGGGCTGAGCGGAGCGTTAGAACAGCCAGTGCATGCACCAATGCATGCAATCTGCAGACTGAGGAAAATGAGTGAGCAGTCTGGCAGCCAGGAGGGGCAGGACTGAAATGCAGCTAGGAGTTATGGCAGGAACCCGCTCTGATACCACTGATAGGTATAACTCCCGATTCTATATTATTCCATTGCTAATGCATTCATTTATACATTACATGTGACGGTTGTGTTTCACCTTCCTCCCAACCTTTTCGGCTTCCTAACTATTCAGATTTCTTTATTTATTTACAATATATAATCCCGACGGATTATATTCTAATAGATCTAACGAAATGGAGGATTTTACTAATGAGAGGACTATAAATTCTTAGAAAGTAACATAGCCAAATGCATATTTTTTGCGGAAGGATGTATCAAACTAGTTAGATGTCTACAATCACATGGCCATTATTCTGGAGCTCATTTGTTATGAGGATACCTCACGAAGCTACAACATCAACACTCAAGGAATGTTTTCACAACAGAAAAAGTGGAAGAAGGTATCAAAAGGATAATAGCAGGGAAAGAAAAAGATATCGAAGGCCTCCAAGTGGAACACCTCAAGTGGGGACAGGAATATATCAACCATCGCTTACTGGTGATACTCGCCCAAATGCTCCTGGAAGGCCTTTTTACATGTTGGACAACAAGTCATTTTATATTGATCTTCAAAGGAAGGGAAAATAACAAGCCAGGGAACTACATAACAATAACAATTAGTTTGGTGTTTGTGAAAATAATGGGAGGAATGATAGCAAGAAAACTCGGTAAAATGGGTAGAAGATGCAGAGAAAAGGGATCAGGTACAAGAGAGCTTTAGACCCAAGAAATCTGTTGTTGATTACTCCATCACCTTAAGACACATGGTAGAGGAAATTTGGGAATCCAAAGATGAATAACTTGGGTGTTGCTTCGTGGTCTTAGGGAAATGCTTCAATATGGTACCAAGGGAGAAACTATAGGCAAGGCTCATAGAATTGGAGGCCCCAGATGAATGGAGGGATGCAGGGCACAGGCTCTAGGAGTAGGTTAACACCAAGATCAGAACTCAAAAGGTTTTATTAGATAGCTTCAACAACAACATTGGAGTGAAACAAGGTTTCCCACTCTCACCAACTCTATTTGGGCTATACATTGATAAACTAGAAGAATGGATTCATGAAAAAGGACGTGGTGGGGTAAATATCACTGGGTTAATAGTCCAAACCCTTCTATAAATGGACAATGTCATCCAGACAGCAAGAACGATATTAAATAGCCTTCATGAGTACCTGACAACACTTGAGACCTTTTGCACAGAGAAAGGAATGGACATGAATATAGGAAAAACCAAAGTGAACAAGGGGAGGGACATGGGCCTTGATACCTTCCAATAGGAACCATTGAATACAACCCGCATTCCAGAAGAGTAATAGTTTAAAAAAGTTGATAAGAGAATTAAAATGACGCCCCTAGAGAAGGGAGAGGAACAAAAGTGTGATAGACTTTAAAAGTTAGAGATATAACCCAAGAAAAAGCATTAAAATAAGGTAGAAAAATCTTCCCATGCATAAGTGATTTTGCTTGACTGAAGGGTACAGTTTTATTAAAGTCATAAGAGAGGAGTTCAATCAACTTCAACAACCAGAACCACCAACATCAAGAACATAGAAAGGTTGGTGTGCTTTATTAAATTCCAATCCCTTACCCTCATACATGATAGAATCCAATAGAACCGTTGCAATCCCGAAATCCTAAAAATGGTTAAGTCTGTTGAATTATGAATGAGATATAAGATTATACTTTTTGCATATGAATCCCGATGAGGTTGGAACCACTCTCAAACATCCTAAAATAATTAATGGTAGTCTTCAAAATTTATGTAAAAGGATAGAAAATGAAAGATAAGGAAAATTTAACATTACCATTTAATATTACCGACTTCAATGCACTTGTACAAAACCAGAGAAGTTCGTACAAAACTAGTCCCCTCCACCTTGGTCTCTTGCATGTCAACCCAACTGAGTTAATACAGACTCAATCGGTTTGACCGATTTGGTACCGGACTAGTTGAGTCAAGGTCTAACTCATCCATTTTAGTACCAAACATAGGCCAAGCCGATTTGGTGGCTAGTTTGGAACCCTCTCCCATCAACTCAATCAAAGCAGCCAGTTCCGAGTCCGAGCAGCCGGTTTTTAAAACACTGATTATGGGACACTGATTATGGGTATCTCATCTACAAAAAAGGAGGATCCATGCTCATTTCCAATGACATGAATGCCAAGGTAAGACTCCCACAAATCATGTCCTAGCTCTTTTAAATGATGGAAGGAAGGTGACTTTCCCATAGTGCATATACATGATAAGGGTTATGGATTCTCCTTTACCTTATGTTTCTCCATCTACAAGGAAAACAGGCCTATCTTCGTTATTGTCAAGGTCTCCGAGTAAGGATCAGAAGAGGGGTTAGGTTTTATCCTCTAGGTTGGGAACTCATAAGATGAGCCTTTTCTCACTAATCCTTCCCTGAATTTTACTATTTATTCACATTACAAACTATGTCCAAGAAAACCTAGTTACATAGGAGTAGGAGGAGGAGAGGTGAAGGGGGGCTTGATACAATTGTTTCAAAACCTGTTTTGGCTGGGAGAAAGCCTCATTTCTCAAAGGAACAGTTGAAAGCATCCAAAGAGGTGAAGGAAGAAGACAATCAACAATTAAGGGGGTCCTTAGAGCAGAAAAAACCCAAAACCCTGTCCCCCCATGATCATTCTTTCTTTCAATGTCAAAGGGTTAGGGGTCCCCTCAAATGGTTGTTCTCAGTGTTTAAACCAGATGTTATTATGTTTCAAGAAATAATGTGTTTAGGATCCAATGTTGTGGAAATACTTTCTGATTTTATTAAGAGGTGGTTTTTTTGTTTTAATGATGCCCATCGTTTATCAAGATTCGAGGGGTCTCATGACTAGATGGAATGACCATTTTGATGCCATCAATACTTTGTGTCTCTCTGCAAGCATTTTTTTAGGAGGGAAGGTAAAGGATTTAGAGTCTAGACAAAGTTTTCAAGATTTTTAATCTCTATGCACCTTACCATGATAGGAAGTAGTTATGGGATGCTTTAAAACATCGACAAGACTTGGGAGGGGATAATGTGATAGTAGGTGGTGATCTTAACCTGGCCTTAAATTATAGAGATAGAGGCTGCTAGAACAAACTCCTTGGAAGACTATTTTTTTCAATTCTTTGTAAGTCTAAATTTGGTGGATGTTGAGACCAACAAGGTGGTCTCTACTTGGAGAAACACCAGAAGCAATAGAGATGGGATATCGAAAAGACTTGACCGATTTCTTGTTGTTGAAATAATTTTGGAGGAAGTCAGCAGATATAAATCTTAGGTAGGGTTTGGAGGGATCTTAGACCACCTGCAAATTCTATTGCAGATGGAAGAGATGTACCTTAAACCATCAGCACCCTTCAAATTTAATCATTCATGGTTAAAAGAGGATAGTTTTAGGGACATAAATATGAGGCATCCTCAAGTGACTCTGCAATGCTTTAGTTATCCAAAAAATTTGTTCATGTAAAAAAAAGGTTGTCAAATGGGAAAAGGAAATCAAAATAACTTAAAATATGTGGAGGAATCATTACATAAGCTCTTTGATCTGAACTCTTGTGTCATTTCTTCTAAAGAGTAAAAAAAGTTGAAAGATTTAGAAGGTAAAAAGAAAGAGCTTCTTGAGATGGAGGAGGTAATGTGGAGGCTCAAGAGCAGAGCCATATGGTTAGCTGAGGGTGACAATAATACAACTTTATTTCATAAATATACAGCTTACAAATAATGTAGTAACTCTATTTGGGAATTGGAGGGTCCAGATGGGACCAGGGTTACTTCTTTCAAGGACATAGCTAATGCAGGAAAAATCCATTTCCAATATCTGTTCAAAGAAATGACACTTTAAATATTGGGGAAATCATGAAGGTTGTTAGGCTCTTTCCCAAGATTTTTGAAATGATATGAATGAAAATACGGATTCTATGGTTACCATAGAGGAACTAAAATCTATTTTGAAGTCTTTTAAGAAGGCAAAGATTCTAGGGCCGGATGGTTGGATGGTATAATTTTATATAGGTTTCCATCATCAATCACTAACGAGGATGGGTGATAACCTTGTCACCTCATTAACAAAATCTCAACCCCCAACTCAATCTCCCAAGTGGGAGATGAGATCTTTGTACTAGGCTACCAGCATCATCGCCAAAGGTGGTAGGGCGATTTCATTGCCCATCACACCCACACCCTATTATTACATTCTTGAAATGAAGAAAAGTAATCATTTGAACCTGTTCATACTTCATTCTCCTCTCTGAGTGCTGGGATAATTCGGAACACAATGCTTGGAAACAAAGACGGGGGAAAATTCAGAATGGCAGAAGCAGCAAAGAAACCATGGGGTTGCTATGAATATATGTTGTTGTGGTAGTGCCCATTTTGGTTACGAGGACATTGAAGGAGCTATTAGAACATATTTTGAAGGAGATTTTAGAGGGTTTTATGTGAGGTTTTTACTTGGAAAAAAAATAATCTAACAATCAAATCCCAATTATGGTGGATTCCAAAAATTGGTTATCATTAAATTAAAATGAACGGGCAATAAAGGGCCAGAAAAAATACATTGATGCTCCATATCCACTCACGAAGGGCATCTGGTGGCTCAAGTTTCTATGAGGATCTTGGTTGCAGGCCACTTGAAGGGCTTGACATCTCATTGATTAGGCCAAGATGCCCTTTAAAGTTTAATTTCTGTTGCATTGTGGTTGCTTTAAATCTAAAGGCTTTCTAGCGCCCGTTTGCCAGCTGGTGAGGACAAGAAGTTCACATCATCTAGTTTGGATCACCTCCTTATACAATTATGATAAAATACATGTGATAATATACCTTGAGAGAGAAAATCTTAAAGCCCTTGGTGATCTTGTTGGTCCTTTAGGTAAACGTGGGTTGTTTATGGTACACCTTGGTCTTGTGGGTATGAGGGTTACCTTGTTTTATCGTAACCACCTTTGGTTGACTTATGGTATTTTATATTTTACTTGGTCCTAGTGTCCTTATGATTGGTACCTTTGGTATGTTGACTTTTATCTTATGGTTTTTATTTTTGGACCATTGGTACTTTATGGTTTTTATTTTTGTACCATTGCTACTATCCTAAGTCAACTTTTATTTTATTGTTTTATTGTTGTTATTTATGTGACCATTTGACCTATGGTAACCTAAGTCACCTGCCATGAGGACATGGGACACGAAGGACATGGGGATTTGAGTGTCCGACATAGATGTGATGACCCCTAGAATCAAGACATGTTATATATATATATATTGTTAGTTTTTCAACATTAAGCTAGTATTATATTAGGATCTTTACTGACAGAATAACAAGTACAACAATCAAACACAAGCACATCAAAAGAGACAAGAGACACAAAGAGTTTTCCTCGGGGAAACCATAAAGGAGAAAACCCCGCAACTTCCTTAGAGATAGAATCAACACCAAAACAGTAATACCTCAAAGCAGTAGTCTTCTTCTTCTGTCTAGTCCCAGATTTCCTTCCTCACTAATGCGCCACACTTGAGTGAGAGTGAATTATGTGTGTGATAAATAGAGAGTCTCACTCTCTATTTATATTCTTCCGTTCACTTAAAATGCACTCAATCATGTCATCCCAACTTAACAATTACTTACTCGAGCCTACACCTTAATTAGTGTATAATAACTCAAGTGCCCCGAAACTGTGGTGACTTCCACAATGACTTGACATGAATTTTTTACATTATTAATCCTCCCGATCGGAACATCAGGGCATGAAAACATGACTCAAATACATAATAGAAACATCCCGGAATAAACATCGGGTTACAATATATAAGATACATAGAAGAATACATTCCGAAGTTACATATACATCAACACTCACTCTTAACTAGGAAGGTATTCTTTCGACACAATTTTCAGCACTGGTCTTCTTCTCCGTATCAGCTGGATCATCTCGTCTTCAAGTAATCTTTGTCTTCAAGTCATCTTCATATTCAAGTCATCTTTGTCTTCAAGTCATCTTCACCGGATCTGGATCGTCTCTCGATCTGGATCATCATAGAACATCATCGCTGGATCTGGATCATCTCTCGATCTAGATCATCATCACTGGACTGGATCTGGATCATCACTCGATCTGGATCATCATTACTGGATCTGGATCATCACTCGATCTGGATCAACACTGGTGCTATCTCACGATTCTTCTCATCATAGGAAGTTCTACAAAGCCAGCCCTTTTTCATGCTGGTTGTAGGCCTACCCATCATGTAGGTCTTCGCCTAGCACTTACATCTGACCTACTCGTCAGAAAGGCACGCCCAACACTTACATCTGACCTACTCGTCAGAAAGGCACGCCCAACACTTACGTCTGATCAACACATGATGCGAAGACTGGCTCAATCATCTCTATCTGATCAACACATGATGCAAAGATAGATACTGCACTTACGTCTGATCAACACATGATGCGAAGACTGGCACAACACTTATGTCTGATCAACACATGATGCGAAGACTGGCTCAATCACCTCTATCTGATCAACACATGATGCGAAGATAGATACTGCACTTACTTCTGATCAACACATGATGCGAATACTGGAATAGCACTTACGTCTGATCAACACATGATGTGAAGATTGGCACAACACTTACGTCTGATAAACACATGATATGAAGACTGGCTAAGCACTTACATCCATCCAGAAAAGAACACATCCTATCATAGTGATGGAAGGGCTTGCACTCACATCTGATCTTGTAGGAACCAATCCTACAGTCATATCATAATGCCCCCCAGTACTCCTCGAATGAGCTACCTGGTAACTGACCAGGCACCTCCATTGTCCTAGAGAATGGTAGTTTCCCTTACATCCGACTTGCTCGTCGGAATGGCCAACACTCACATCTGACATGGAAGGAACTAAATCCTTTAGCCATGAACAGAATGGTTCAGCCCTTACATCTGATCAAGTGGGAACACATCCCTTTATCACATCAGAATGGCTACCCAGTTCTTACACTGAGTGTTCTTGATAACTGACCAGGTGCCTCCATTCCTAGAATGGAAATTGCTCTTACATCTATCCTACTCGACAGAATGGCCAGCACTCATACCTGACATGGAAGGGAGCAACCCTACCACCATGAAAGAATGGCTTAGCCCTTATATCTGACCTACTCGTCAGAATGGCTATGGATTTCAGCACTCATATCTGACATGGAAGGAACCAATCCTCTCACCATGATAGAATGGCTATGGGTCTCATCACTTTCTCTTGGAGGAAACCTCGATACGGAGAACACCAAGTCTCTCTCTGAAGTACTCAAACTTCAGCCTAGCCAATGGCTTTGTCAATACATCAGCTATCTGTTCCTCCGTCGCAACATACTGGAGCTTCACTGCTCCTCTCTCCACCATATCCCTGATATAGTGATACTTGATCTCAATATGCTTCGACTTGTCATGGAACGCTGGATTCTCTGACAACTTCACGCAACTCTGGTTGTCACAATGTATACAAGTAGCATCCAACTGGAGATCAAATATATCAGACAGTAGCCTCCGCAGCCATACTGCCTCACAACTAGCTGAACAAGCTGCGACATACTCTACTTCAGCTATACTCAGTGCCACACAGGATTGCTTCCTGCTAAACCAAGAGATCACACCTGATCCCATACTGAAGCAACATCCTGAAGTACTCTTCCTATCGATGGCACTGCCTGCCCAATCTGAATCAACATAACCTTCCAGGTTAATATTCTAATTCGCATCGTACTTGAGCCCATAATCAATTGGACCCTTCAGGTACCTTAGAATATGCTTTGCAGCAGTCAAGTGAACACTTCTCGGATATGTCAGGTACTGGCTCAAGGTGTTCACAGCAAAGCAAATTTCTGGTCTCGTGTTCGTCAGGTACATCAATGACCCAATCATCTGACGATACATCGTAGCATCAACCGACTCTGATGAAGCATCACTCAGTAGCTTCAGGTTAGATGCCATAGGTGTGGCCATAGTCTTGCAGTCCATCATCCCAAACCTCTTCAAGATCTCTACTGCATACTTCCCTTGTCCAAGGAAGATTCCATCCACACTCTGCCACACCTCCATACCTAGAACAATAGTGCATCGACACATAATAGGAGCATCACTGGTCTTCCGTCTTCAACCTTGAAGCAAAGGTTGGAATCCGCTTTACTCTCAGTAAAGCCTAGATTCATCAGTAATATACCCATCCTGTCATACCATGTCGAACCTCAATATATTTTGTAGTCACTCCCTCTGAAGTGGAGCATCATACTCCCTCTGTCTTCTATGCTCTATGCACTGAAAACATTCTGTACTAGAGTGACAAGTAGCTTCCTATGCTACTAATATTCTATGTGACCATCTAGTGTATAGACTTACATCTTCAATCTTGTAGCAAAGGTTAAGATCTTCATCAGGTTCATCATGTATGTGTTTAAACTCTTACTGGTTGCAAATGTCTCTTCGTAGTCTAGGCCTTCCTTTCATGAGAAGCCTCATGCTACGAATCTTGCTTTGTATCCCACGATGTTTGCATCTACTGCATGATGGAACTATGAACTTCTCTTCAGGTCTCGATACTGTGCCCTGACATCATTCTTCTTGAACTGGTCTTCCTTTTC
>LPNX010468038.1:227099-260761 GCA_001517045.1 Pseudotsuga menziesii | reverse complement strand
TGTCAGCAAAGAGGTTTCATTCTAGATAAGTAGCAATGGAGAGTTGTATAGCACCATGAGCTACTTACCCATTGCATGCATATTAGTAGTATATTGTCATTTATGCAAACATCCTATCATGCATAATACAATAACTGAATATAAACAAATGCATAAAAAAACAATGAAATGACAATTGAATACTTATCTTTATTTGTTTCGTGGGTACACTCCTTCTTGAGTCTTCAGCTTCATCATCTTCTTCATTCATGGTAGCATCGTTTCTTATCCAAATGATAAGGAGGATAAGAAGTTCTTCAAGAGTTGAGTTCTTCATATTCCTCATTGCTTGAGGGATCTTCTTTGGATGGCAAGATCTTGATCTTCAATTGCTCCCATCTTCTCTTCTTTTCTTATGATTCAAGCGTCTTCTTCTTCCCAAAGTCCGCTGAAAGTAATCACTTCCTTCTGGCACACTTCCTCGCATGAATGAATCCCATGATCCTGGGAGGCCATTCAAGGTGGCCATCACCACTTCTGCATTCTTCACTTTTGCTTCTAGTTGTTCTTGATTTGAGGGACTCTTATGACTGCATGGTCTCTGCATTCTAGATCTTCACATTCTTCAATTGGTTTCTTTAGGTCATATTCTGATTTTTGTTCTTCCCTTCGAATAGCTTGAAATTCTGGAAGACCTTCAACAACTTTGCTTGCAATAGGTAGTGCTCTGTAATGCACATGTGCAAGCCTTCTATGCCAAAGCTCATTTGGCTCTATTGTTTCATGGATCAAGGCTTGTTTTGTATAGCCCTTCAATTTGTACAAGCCTCATTCTTGTTCTCCAATCACTACCGCATCATCGATAGTCTTTCCTTTTGGCCACATGATGACTTGACCATCTATGAATGCAACCCGCATTCCTTTTGCATCAATGCTGAAATGGAGAGAAGGTTCTTCTTGAGTCCTGGAACAAACAATATTTCTTTCATTGTTAGAGACTTACCAGAGTCTAGCTTGTATGAAGATTCCCCACTACCTTTTATTGGATATTGGTAGTCATCTCCTAGTTTCACCTTGTGAGGTGATTCATGTTCTGACCATCTTACAAAGGATTCCTTGAGTCCCATCATATGTTTTGGAAGCCGCACTGTCTATAAGTCAATAATCACTTCCATGAGTAATGTTACCTGTAAGAGCTGATATCAAAACATATTCATCCTCGCTTGAAGAATCTTCACTTTCATATCTGGATTTATTTCTGGATGGTTCATCATCCTCTGCAGCATGAACATGATGTATTCTTTGGCCTCGTCTCCCTCTGAAACTGGAACCTCTATACTCATGTAGGTGTCCAATCCATTTTCTTCAGAGAGATCAAATAATTCTATGCTTGGAAGTTGTCAACTTCACCAAGATTATCATCAAGCTGTTGTGGTAGATCATATTGAAATGAGAACCTCAAATGGAAATAGCAAAGGATTAGATCTTACCGATTTGAGGTGTCCGTCCTTGTTTCGGAGCTGGCTTATCTAGGGTTTGTCACAGAAACCCTAATTTTCAAAACTTGGAATCTTTCAGATCTGATTAGATAAAAAGATAGATCTCTTCAAATGGAGCTGTCCAATGTACTCCTTTTCTGAAAACAGTAGAGGGAAGCTCTCGGAACAAGAAGCCCTAATTTTCCAATTTCTTCTGCAGAAATTTTTGTTACTGTTTCTATGATATCTCCGAAATTACTGCTCCTCTGTGTTTGAAATTTCGTACTGAGGTAACCTCACATGTTTCTAATCGAATACCATAGGTTTCATTAGAATTGGTTTCACCATTTGGGATTTATGATCCTTTTCTCAAGGTGACTTGTTACAGGACTGTTTAGAATAGCGAAGTTGTACGGAATGCCACGTGTCACTTATTCATATTTTGAGTCTGATATTTAGAACACCAAACGTACAGTCCGTGCCCTTTCAGGAACATCTTTAGGAATTCCATTTGGACCTCGGTAGCCCAAGATATTGCAGATCTCCCCAGATGTCCTGTTTACAGATGAATCCTGGAAGAGGCTAGAACCCTAACTTGGAGAGATCATATCTGCTAGAATACAGTGAATCTGAGTCTGATTTTTGGACATAGGATTCATTATGCTTTTAGCTTCAAACTCTGCAATTTTAAGCTCCTGAAACTTTGCCAAACTCGAAATATAGTGAATGTACCAAAACTTATCAGTTTTAGTATTTAGGGTTTCTCCTAGCTCAGGGTCAAACTAGGGTTTGAATTTACCAGAGTTTCACCCAACCAAATATCTTGATCCAGGTCTCTA
This sequence comes from Pseudotsuga menziesii, assembly GCA_001517045.1. NCBI lineage: Eukaryota > Viridiplantae > Streptophyta > Pinopsida > Pinales > Pinaceae > Pseudotsuga > Pseudotsuga menziesii. Next base: position 258,465 of record LPNX010468038.1, on the reverse strand, counting down.
AACTTCGGTTTTTATGAGGAGAAAAATCCTATGCAGGTCTCACTCAAAAATTCCTCTTCTATAGAAATCCCTAATTTCCGCATCGAAGACTGAAAATGCTCGGAATCAAATTTCGCTTCGACAGAAAGATGCACCCTTCAATGGAGAGTCATCCTATAAGCATACTTTTGCTGAAAATCTGTGGAGGGAGACCCAAAAAGTAAGAATCCCTATATTCTGTAGCTGCACAATGTCTTGTTCTTAGGTTAGCTATGATACCATGTTATTTTTTCAACATTAAGCTAGTATTATATTAGGATCTTTACTGAGAGAATAACAAGTACAACAATCAAACACAAGCACATAAAAAAAGACAAGAGACACAAATATTTTTCCTCGGGGAAACCATAAAGGAGAAAACCCCGCAACTTCCTCATAGATAGAATCAACACCAAAACAGTAAGACCTCAAAGCAGTAGTTTTCTTCTTCTGTCTAGTCCCAGTATTTCCTTCCTCACTAATGCGCCACACTTGAGTGAGAGTGAATGATGTGTATGATAAATAGAGAGTATCACTCTCTATTTATATTCTTTCGTTCACTTAAAGTGCACTCAATCATGTCGGCCCAACTTAAAAATTACTTACTCGAGCCTACACCTTAATTAGTGTATAATAACTCAAGTGCCTCGAAACTGTGGGGACTTCCACAATGACTTGACATGACTTTTTTACATTTTTAATCCTCCCGATTGGAACATCGGGGCATGACAACATGACTCAAATACATAATAGAAACATCCCAGAATAAACATCAGGTTACAATATATAAGATACATAGAAGAATACATTCTGAAGTTACATATACATCAATATATATATATATATATATATATATATTAACAATATAGACATATCGATCTAAATTCTTACAAATATTCAATAGAAATCAGAATCAATGCACATTTAGAATTAACATTGGTAATTACTAATTAGTATTACACATTTACAAATCAAATCAGTAATCAATTTAGCACACAAGTTGCCAACTAGTGGGAAGCCAATTTCATGACAGGTTAAGAATACACCAATGACTCTTCTATCTAGTTTGCGCGGTGAATACCACGAATGGATAACAAAGACAGGATTTTCAAGAAATTTATCTGAAAGCTATACAAATATGTACAAGAAAGTGAGAGCAGATGAAGTCACGTAGAAACTAGGTGTTTTTATTTCTCAGTTACCTTAGGATTCCGTCAAGACTGGCATGTCATGTCTGGCAAGTTGCAACAAGTGGAGAATCCTTTCTTGATTTACGTTCACAATTTGTTCAAAGATTATTTGTTTTGAGTATATGTGGTTATATTACTGGAGTAGGAGACAGACACTTGTCTAATTTTTTTATGGACACTAAAAATGGTCTGCTTGTTCCTATCGATTTTGGATACAACTTTGGTACAAGGGGGGTGATTCTTCTACCGGTTCGTGAACTAATACCATTTAGGATTACTCCCAGTTCACAAATATACTTTTGCCTTTGGATTCTATTGCACTACTGCGTAATGACATGGTTCACACATTATCTGCATTGTATTCAAACCATGAAATCATTTATGCTGTGTTGGATGTCTTTGTAAATGAACCATTGGTTGACTAGAAGAATTAGGCAATGAAAAATACAAGTCTGTGATAGCCAGGACCATTTGAGGGTAGTTTAGAAAGTCATCCTTGTCAAGTAACTTCTCTTGAACAGTAGCATTTTCCACTAAAAGTCGAAAATGGCCATCGTAAACTTAATCTTTGGAACCCAATAGATATCATTATATCTGAGATCCACTCCTCAATTCACTCCAACAAGCCCTATCTACCTGATCTAGAACAAATTTTCCATGGAAACACATAGAATATTATTTGTGCTCGTATATGCAGAAGTGCGTGTGAAACTATACAGGAAAAAATAAGTGAAAATTTGGTTTTAAAGTGGTCCCGGGCATCCCTTCTGCAAAAAATGTTTTTGTTTTCGGGACACATCCTAACAGATGTGGAACACATGTGTCCGAAATTGGGAAACGTTGAATGGATATGTCTGACATGCTTTATCAGTGTGTCTGTGTCGGACTTGTGGACAAAGGACACGCTGCCCCATATGGACATGTCTGGTATTTTAGATGGTACCTTATACTAAGTCAACCTAATCTTATTTTTGGTAACTACCCTAAACCTTAGGGATTACGTAAGAGACCTTTGTAGAAGGCTTGTTAATATTATAAATTAATGTCAGTCCTCCTTCCTTAGTGTGCATCTGTGAAAGAGAAAACTCTCTATCTGATTCTTTGAGCTCGTTGCTTACCCTAGTCTAGGGTTTCTCTTGTTTGGAGTTGACGTATTGAGTTTTGAGTGGGCTGGTTCTCTTCTTCTGCAGGACGTGGGTTTCTATCATAGTTGGGTCGTGTTTCCTTTTCTAGTCGTGGGCTGTACTTTCTCCTTGCTAGGTCATGAGGATGGGTTGTAAGTATGTTCCCTAGGGCTGGGTCGTGAACTCTGTCAGCATGACTATGGTTGTGTGCCAACGTGACTGTGTCCACCTTGCCTGCTTGACTTTTTGTCCACCTTGCCTGCTTGAATTTGTGTCCACCCTGCATGCATGAATGTGTGTCCACCCTACATGCATGACTATGTGTCCATTTGGTTCAAACACGACTGTGTGTCCTTACCCTCATGACTGTATACTCACTGTGACTGTGCTCCACCTTCCAGCATGACTGTGTCTCTCATCTAGCATGACTATGGAACACTTGCAAACATGAATGTGTGTCACTTTCCAGCGTGACTGTGTGTCTCTCACCCGGCATGACCATGTGTCTCTATTAAATACGACTGTGTGCTGGCATTACTCTGTCCTCTTCACTAGTGTGACTGTATTGTGCATGACTATGTCCCTCTGCTGGTGTGTTGCTAAATCCTGAAGTTTCTCTTCCTTTTGACCAAGAATATGAGGTTTGTATTCTTACTGCTATAACTCTCTTAATCACCCTCTCTCTCTCAAGGTACATCATTTGTTCACCTAGGTGAATTGTCCCTTCAGTGAAAAGTCCAGAACCTAAGAGTGTCTGAGTATAAGGCTGATCTAAAACAATCCTAGATTACTATTGATATTGTTCTTTACTACTGATTCCTATACATTATTGTTTTATCGGTTAATATTGTTACTATACATGGCATTTGTTAAATCATCTTAAGGACCAACCTTAAGACAATGACCAATGGAGTCTTAAAGTTGAAAGAGATGAAAATTATGTTTGAAGTTATTTGCAACAGTATTGTTCTAGACCTAACCTTGTTTTAGCTCTGTTTATGTCATTAAAGTATAAAAGTTGATTGCATATTTCAAACCCTAACCTAACCCTAAAACTTTAACATGTCATTTATTGGAAATTAATAACATTATCTTATCTTACTAGCAATAAAAAGTTGAAGATTGGGCAATCATATAAACAGAATGCTAACTAATTGTTTACAAATCTAGTGCTGATTAGATATATCATTAAACTGGCAAAAAAAGAAATATGCTTCCACAAAGGGTTGCAGAGAGTGTTGTCCTTGTTGCTTCTAATTTCCTATATATAACGGTGGGATATCGGGCATAAAAATAGACTAATATTGCATGTTAGGAACCACAACAAATGCAGTATGCCTTGTAAAACAGGACTTAACAACATTAAATGTTCGAAGCATACCATCTCATTGAGGTGGTTTCTATACTTCTCAAACTTGAATGGATTCTCAGCCACCATTGTTGTTGATGAGCAGTTGGATAAGGCCATCGAGCATTTATTGGGAACACTTGCTGCAACCGAGGGAAAATAAATTGAATTGAAATATTAATTGCAGGATAGTTAAAATCAGTGAAATGGAGAATAGTCGTTGGTCACCTAGAGGGGATACCGACCTCTTGGTATCCATTGGAGACAATCGTCCTGCACTCCTAGCTAATGTTTTCCTACTGCACATTACATTTTTTCATTTCATGATTCCTTAAACTCCCCATATTCGCTTTATTCTGGTTAAACACTTAGTTGTCTTTTTTTCATCCCAACAAGGACTAGAAAGTGTTTGTTGTAATCTCACAGATCACAGAGGGTTACCAATAATACACATTGAATCATACAAACATAACAGACATAAGAGACAAGAACATAGATATGGAATAACAGATTATATTATATCATGAGGGTCCATACAAACACAGAACTGAACCGAGTTCTCATCTGGCTCAACAGCCTAATATATATGATTTACAAACAATTACATATAACTACCTGTTGATTTGGTCAACTGACACGACCTTACGTGGCCGACCTAATCTCTAATTAGTCGGCTATTCGACTAGTCGGCTCACCGACTAGCTCCTCCAACATCTCCCCCAAGAAGAAAATATTTCTTTATCCTGAAGAAACAAGGGAGGTACTCAAAATTCTTATTGTCTGAGATAGTTACTTTATTGTTTGTTTTCATGGGCTATGCAGTCAGATGGTTGGTCATTTTTGTATGCATACTTCAACAATTGCGTCCATAGTATTGGCTAGTTGATGTTGAAATTCTATCCAGCTTTGTAATACTTTCTGGATGTTGATGGTCAATGTTGTGATGCTTGATAAGGTTGACATATTCTCCTAGATGGCCAGGTCTGCTATTCTTTCCATGTCAGGTCCCAAGAATTGATCATTTTCTTCTGCTGCTTCTAGTAATCTTTTCATTTGTGGGCAGATGGTATCTAGTTTCTCCAGGCTTGGGAGTGCTTGTTGTACCCACTGGTGTGCTTGTCTTTCTAGCCTCTATAGTTTGGTTGTCTCTAGTATGATTTGATATTGTATTGTATTTCTCAGTGCTTCTTCAGTGCTTTTTCTTCTTTCCAACGCTTGACTCTATTCTCAAGTCTATCAGGTCTACTGAAATACTTGTCCATAATAAGTAGACCAGTCTCAGAGTACCTCTTCTGTAATGATAGATTCTTCCAAGTGGTCTTGCAACACTTTGTAAGCTTCTGAGAATGCTGTGTACTGTTGCATTAATAGTCTAGATGTCTCTTCTTTTTAATCTTCTTTTGTATTTTGTATTTGTATTTGTAGGGTCGCCACCACACTCTCAAATAGTTGATATGCTTTTTCCAGTGACTTGTCGGTTCCGACTTCCATCGACCCTGGTAGTATAGTTTGAGCTAAGTTTCTGCATTTCGATAGGAATTTGACTTGTTCATTCTCAATGTCGTCGAGCTCCTTGCGTCTGATCTAGCTTCTTGTTTTTTCTTTAGTGGCTAGAGTTTCTAAGAGTTGTCCCAACTCTCCGTCCTTTATCTTTTTTCCGTCGACTACAGTAGTCGATCCAAGTTGGCTAATGTGGACCATTATCGACTGTGATTATTTTTGGTGTTCCTTCTCTTTCTGTCTCTTTTTCTCTTGTGTTTATGTTGTTATGTCTATTGTTGTGCCTGTGCATATGCAAGTGGTGGATTCTCCTGTGGTTGATTTTCTTGTGGTTGGTTTTTTGGTTGCTGATCTTCAACGACTGGTGGGACTTTTGGTTGACTTTCTTGGGTGAGCTCTGTAACTGGATGTGTATCTAGGGGATTTGGTACAGATGGTTCAGGGTTTGTGAGAGGTTCTGGATTGGGAAGTGGTGGTGGAGATGGTGAATGGCCGGGTGTAATTGGTGTGGTAGGGATGTTTTCAGTTGGGTCCTTGACTTGTGGTGGTGAATCATCTGGGTCGTTAAAGAATAGGTTTTCGATCACCCAGTTGATTTCTTCCAGGTTCTCTTCCTCCACATCTCTTGCTGGCTCATTAGCTAATGGAGGGTGTGGGATGTCGATAGGGATAAAGGATGAAGTGAGAATTGTGACAACTTGAGATGTCTTGTCGTGGTTCCTTAAGAACGTCGACTTGATAATTCCCACAGATCTTTGTTTCTAGGGCATTTGTCCAGGTTGTTGAGGGAAGAGCTGCCTTGATCCACTAGCTTCAATAAGTGGAGATTTGGTGGTAATCCTCTGGACAGAGGTGAGTAGTTCAGGAAATTTTTCAATGTATGCCTAGAAATCACCGTCCTGGTCAAACCTCTCTTTTAGGGTTTATAGCATAGCATTTTTGCAAATGTTGACAGGGCTTATGGTGGGTATATGTGGATTGTCTTCCTGTGTAATTTGGGTTGGATATGGGGGTGGAGATGTAGAAACTAAATCAACAATTTTTTCAGCCGTTTAAGTGTTTGTACTTTTTACCCTTTTCAGTCGACCTTGCTGTGCTCCTGACTCGACAAAGCGTTTGAACTGCGTCTCGATCGGAACTTTGTTCGCTACAATGTCTTCTATGATGTCGATGGCTGCAGATATGAGTTCATCTTCATGTTCTAATTCTGAGAGGATAATCCTGTGCTTCCCCTTCCCTTTTGCTCGAGTTTCCTTTTTTCTTGCGGCTACTATTTCCCTTGCTAGTTTTCTGATTTTGTCTTTAGTTATAGCGTATTCTGGGTTGTCAAATTCAATGTCTTCCTCTAGTTCTTCTCCTCCCTCCTGTTGGTGAACTGGACTGATATTTTTCTTAGCTGGTTTGGTTACCTACTACTTAGTCGGTGTACTTCCCCTTTGGGTCATTGGTGGTACAATTGTTAATTGTAGTCTGTTGGTGTCCTTTGCTGGTGTCTCTTCGGACACAAAAGTGATGATATGTAGTCAGAGTTTATAGTCCTCTTCCTTCTCCTGGTCAGTCAATGGTTCTTCAATTGTTAGGTTTAATTCTTTATCCTTTGTTGGCATTGATAATTTTGTACCAGATTGTCAGGCTAGCTCGTAGAAGATCTCTTCGACTATTGGGTAATAGTCGAAAGGTTTTGATTTTGCTTTTTCTCCCTGCATATACCATACTATTGTGTGGTCTAGCTCAATTTGAATATGGGCTGTTTTTGGTAGGATTCTTTAGATGTTCTAAGGCACCCTCCATTTGGTTGTCTGGATTTTTTGGTTTTGGAACCAGTTTTCCAACAATACTTTTCTGTTTGCTAATTCTTTCAATGTTCCAGTCTGCGCAAATGGCTTGAACCTCCACATGTGGAATTTGTTGGTTCTTGGAACTGCTTGTCCTCGACTGGGCACAAGTGGTACATCACTATCTATATTATCAAAGATGGGAACCTTATAATTTTGGCTGACTCCTGACACTTCTCATAGATAGTTTTGAGCAGGTCGGTGACATACTAAGCCCATCTATACAATTTTCCTATTTTTGCTATTATGTCTACCGCTTCTAACATATCTAGCTTCAGGTCACTCCCTCGTTGTGTAGGGGTGAGCCTTGCTGCTATGATTTTGGCCACGATTTGTGGCTTTCAGGCTTGTATCTAACTGATCATTAGCGTTTTTGAATTTTTCCTGATGGTGTCCTAGTTAATCATTCTACCAGTCCTTCTTTTATGTCGACAAGGACTGGATCACCTTGGTTTGAGAGACTAGTAATCTTGTATATGACTTCGCTAGAGATTTCTACTAGTCTGTCGAGTAAATTTTTTCGTTGTGGTATCAGTTGATAATGAATTTTACCGCTGTTTCTTTTGTTCCTCCAAAACTCTCCATGAATGGTGTGTTAATGTAGTTCATAATGGAGCTGTGGTTTATCTTCTTTGTTGCTTGTGTTGGTTTCTTGTCGACATAGGCCCATTCCTTGATTTCGGCCCAATTTTTTTCCCATGAGGTTTCTTGTACCTTGGCATTCTTGATGTTTCTTAACCTTCTCATCAATGGGGTTTCGATGGATTGCATTTGTAGTTGCAGCTCTGGTTTGCTTCAGGTGCCATCTTGTTGGTCTCTTGGTCGAATTCTCTTACAGGTTCTCGTTCTCAAATTTATGACTGTTGAATTGTTCTATCTCTTCAAAACACGGTAAATGATCTTTTTCTGGTCCGATATTTATAGGTGGGGCAGGTGAAATTTCTGTTGATGGATGTATTAATGGTATAAGTGATGGTCTAGCGCGGTCTCTGGAGTTTGCATTTATTGCAATTTGATTTTGGCACTCCTTCTGACCGTAGTCATGAAGGCATGATTTGAACTTTGGGGTCGTCGGTTGATGTCGATCATGTGAGCGGTCGATGGTAGTATGTCGATGGGTTTGATGTCAGTTGTTGAAGCGCTGGTTATTATATTTTTTGAAATTTCCCGTCATCCTGGATTATGGGTGTTGGTTCTATTTTGTTGTTTTTAGGCTTTTTAGATTTTTATAGTTTTTTTTCTGACAGTTATGGTCGTTATATATATGTGTCTCTTTTTTTTGTGAACTTGTTTTAATTTTTGCACCATTTTAGTCGGGCGCCATTAAAAAGTTTCCAAAATATTATGCCTTGTAACGTCCTTAGTCGGACTGATCCATTGGAATGAATCTCTTCGACAACATATGGTCCCATCCATTCTGTATGTAAATTTTTGGGTTTTCCTTTTACTTGAATGTTGTATAGTAAAGCGAGGTCCCCTATCGACATATTTTTGTTTTTGATATTGTGATCATGCCAAGCCTTCTGCTGCTATTTTTGGATTTCTTGATGTTGCAAAGCGAGCAGCCAGTGTTCCTCTAACTTGCTTAATTGCATTAATAAGTCCTTCCTCCCTCCTTTGACATCGACATGTAAAATATATGCTATGATAGGTGTTTGCTGTTGAAAATGTAGTGGGACAACTGCTTCTTATCCATAGACTAGTCGAAATGGTTTTTGGTCAGTAGAGCGTTTGTATGTTGTTTTGTAAGCCCATAGTACTACAGGTATCTTTCCATCCCAATCATCTTTGTCAGTGTTGCATATTTTTGTTAGACCCCTTGTTAATGTTTTGTTGAATGCCTCTATTGCTCCATTTGACTGAGCGTGATAAGTTGTACTACATTGGCGGTCAATTTTTAACTAGTCTATTATTAATTTGAGGGTTTTGTTAATAAAGTGTGACTCTTGGTCACTGATTAGGGTCTAAGAATAAGTCTAAACACATGACCATTTTGAGATCCCATCGAGTTTTTGGTCAAAATGTGGTGATGTTTTTTCAGGAAATTCAAATTTTGTGCTATTGAAATCGTGTTTCTGAATGCATAAATAGATTTAATGTCCTCAAAAACCTCGAGACACCCATATTCTGTGAATATTAACACTATTATTGTGAATATGTAGAATCCATGCAAAATTTATGTTAGATTTAGTCAAAATCAAACTAGAATAATCTGTCAGAAATAGTAAAAAATGTTGCATGTTTAAGATACACATATTCAAATAAAAGAAAAATGTTTTCCCTTAATAAAATATAAATATCCATCAAAATAATTTTACATTTTTAATTATTAAATTAAAATAAATAATTTTACATTGGAGAAACTTGCTCGGTATAACTTTCTCTATTTTATTTAAATAAAAAAGGATTCATAATAATTGTTCTCATCAATTAAGAGCTTCATAAATTAAGGGTTTGATATTTTAAAAATAAGATGAAAGATTGTTTGAGAGGTTTATTTATGAGGAGTGGGTGGTCAAGATTATTCCTAGTATGGCTTTTCTGTTTTATTTTGGACTTTACAGTTTTAGATACTCAATTCAATCATGCATTTCATTGAGTAAGGAATAACTTTGATTCCAAATTTAAATAACAAGTTACAATTGTTTTCTTTTGAAAAAAAAGATAATCTAAAACTTGTAATTATTAAATGAAAATAAAATCGTTTGACATTATAGAGACTTTAGCAATATTATTTGTTATTTTGGAACGTGCTGAAGATACTTGTAGGATTATGGACCATATATGGAAGTGGGACTTTGGAGTGTTCAAGTTAAAGAGATGGTCCCCTTTCTTTAATGCACACACTAGGAATTTTTTTAGACAAGCGGTACGGGTTAAGATGTTGAGACTTCTTGCTAAATTATGGTTTATAGGGGTATTCCAAAAAATTAGAGAGATGTTTGGTTATTTTCTCGAAGTTGATTTCGGGTATGGTCCCCATTATTTGATGCATGCATCTGAACCCGAAATCAAATTCGAGAAAAGAACCAAACATCTCTTTGATTTTTTTAATACCCCTATAAACCATAATTTAGCAAGAAGTATCAACATCTTAACCCATACCGCTTGTCCAAAAAATTTCTTAGCGTGTGCATTAAAGAAAGGGGACCATCTCTTTAACTTGAACACTCCAAAGTCGTACTTCCATATATGGTCCATAATCCTACAAGTATCTTCAGCACGTTCCAAAATAACAAATAATATTGCTAAAGTCTCTCCAATGTCAAACGATTTTATTTTCATTTAATAATTACAAGTTTTAGATTATCTTTTTTTCGAAAGAAAACAATTGTAACTTGTTATTTCAATTTGGAATCAAAGTTATTCCTTACTCAATGAAATGCATGATTGAATTGAGTATCTAAAATTGTAAAGTCGAAAACAAAACAAAAAAGCCATACTAGGAATAATCTCGACCACCCACTCCTCATAAATAAACCTATCAAACAATCTTTCATCTTATTTTTAAATTATCAAACCCTTAATTTATGAAGCTTTGAATTGATGAGAACAATTATTATGAATACTTTTTTATTTAAATAAAATAGAGAAATTTATACCGAGCAAGTTTCTCTAATGTAAAATTATTTATTTTAAGTTAATAATTAAAAATGTAAAATTATTTTGATGGATATTTATATTTTATTAAGGGAAAACATTTTTCTTTTATTTTGAATATGTGTATCTTAAACACGCAACATTTTTTACTATTTCTGACAGATTATTCTAGTGTGATTTTGACTAAATCTAACATAAATTTTGCATGGATTCTACATATTCACAATAATAGTGTTAATATTCACAGATAATGGGTGTCTTGAGGTTTTTGAGGACATTGAATCTATTTATGCATTCAGAAACATGATTTCAATAGCACAAAATTCGAATTTCCTGAAAAAACATCACCACATTTTGACCAAAAGCTCGACGGGATCTCAAAATGGTCACTTGTTTAGACTTATTCAAAGTGGTTTGTAGATAAATTTAGCATCTATCTCACTAGAACATGTGTCGACTGGTTCTTCTTCTGTCCATTTGGTTTTGTATTCTACTACTGTTATTATGTACCTTGCACCTGTTCTTTTTGCTGGTATCGGGAATGGTCCTATGAAGTCGATGGCCCAAATTTCAAATGTCAAACTTGGGTTTACTGATATCAAGGGCATTTATGTACTAGGCATAGGTCAATCCAGTCATTGACATCTGTCGCATTGGCTAACAAACATTTTACAATATTTATATAGTGTAGGCCACCATAGCCCTGACTGTTGGATTTTCTTGGCAGTTGTGTCGGCTTGAAAATGTCCTCTCGTCGGTCCATTGTGTGATTCATACATGATATTATCTCTTTCCTGTTCTAATACACATATTCTGAGGATGTCATCCAGGCCCATTTTATATAAAAATCCATTTATGAGGCTATATGGTGCATCTTTCATAGCTAAGATTTGTTTCTTTTTCATTCTCATGCCCTCTGGTGCTTGACCATTTTCTAAGAATTGAGCTATTTCCTCTAATTCTGTTGGCATTGCTTCTATTGGAAATAAGTGTGCATCCGGTAGGTCGTCTTTGACTCCTGTCAGCTCCTCTTTTATGTCGATTCATGACAAGTGGTCGGGTCCGACATTTAATTTTCCTGGTCTCACCACGACTTCAAATTCGAATTCTTGGAATATTAGTAGCCATCAACAAATTCTCCCATGGTGTAAGGGTTTGTTTACAAGGTATTTTAATGCTTGTTGGTTGGTATAAAATATGAAAGGGTTGGCTAGTAGGTAATGTCGATATTTCTGTAGTGCAAAAACTATTCCTAATGCTTCTCTCTCTGTTGTCGAATAGTTTATTTCTGCCTTATTTAGTTTTCTACTGCTGTAAACTATGGGGTAATCCATTCCGTCATCCCCTGGTTGTGTTAAAATCACTCCTATTGCTAGGCCTGATGCATCAATGCGTACGTGAAATTTGATCGACCAATTTGGAAACCTTAGGATGGGTGCTTCGACTAGCTTCCTTTTTAGTGTTTCAAATGATATGTTACATTCCTCTGTCTAGTTGAACTCCTGTTCTTCTTTTAATAGTTCTTCCAATGGATAGGTCATATCTGAATAGTATCTTATAAGTTTCCTGTAATATCCTGTATGACCAAGTAGTACCCTAACTTGTTTTGGGTTCACTAGTGGTTTTAATTCGAGGATAACTTTTATTTTTGTAAAGTCAACCTTGATGCCTTATTTGCATACAATGTGTCCTAATAGTATCCCTATAGGAGTTATGAATATGCATTTCTTGATGTTCAAAGATAGCTAGATTTGTCGGCATCATTCCAACATGAGCCTTATCCATTTGTAGTGATCTTTCAGTATAGAGTATATTGTCCAATCATCGAAATATACTTCCATTGTTTTCTAGATATATTATTGGAATGTTTTGACCACAATTCTTGAAAATACTGTAGGTGCATCTTTTAGACCAAAAGGCATAACTCTATAGGAAAATGAGCTGAATTCACATATGAATGTCGTCTTTTTTTGGTCTTCTTTGGCTATTGGTACTTGGTTGTAACTTGAGAATTCGTCTGTAAACGAGTAGCATTCATGTCCTACGACTTCATTTAGGATTTCATCTGCATAGGGTGTTGGGAATGGGTATGTTAAGGTGACTTGTTTAAGTCTCTGAAGTCGACACAGAACCTTAGCTTTGTCAAATCATGTTTCTTTGGTTGTACAACCATTGGAATTTCCCATTTCGATTGGTCAATAGGGTAGATAATTTCTGCTGCAAGAATATTATCAATCTCTTTCTTGAATATCTCTTTGTATTTATGAGCTAATTTATATGGCCTCTTCTTTACAGGTCGGGCATCAGGTTTAATGTCGATCTTCATTTCACCCATTTCATGGACTAGACCTTTGATATCTTTATAGTCTCTAGTGAATACATACTGGAATTCTTTTAGTAAGTTTACTATTTGAGTTGTTTGTTCTTCACTCCAGTAATCACCAATTTTTTCCAGTTTTGGTCGACCATCGTTTGATATGTCAAATTCTTTAGTTTTTACTTTGGCATCTAACCATTCTGGTGCTTTGGATTCATTGATCAGCCAGCTCTCTTCTTTAAACTATGAAAATGTAGGAGGAAATTTTGATGTAGTCATTCGATCGGTATCTTCTTGTCGGCTGTATCGACTTTAAGTACTATGCGAATTGGTTTTGTTGTTTCTGAATGGTATAATTTCCATCAAAATCTTTTTCCTTCCGTATTTTTGTTTTCCATTTGTAGTCTTGTTGACTGTGGTATTTCCTTGGTTTGAATGTTATTACATGCTATTGTCAGTCAATCATAATTTTGTGTGAGAGTGTTGTTCCCGGTCAGTTCTATAAACACTTTGATTTTTTTTGTAGTCTTGACTAACTTTTCGTTTTGTGGTATAAAGCTAAAGTCTTTGATGAAGTTCTCTCTAAGTTCATTCCATTGAAATGTTTCACCCCGTGCTTCTTCCATTTTGTACCATTTGTTTGGTAATTTAGATAGCATCGATGGAAACAGATGTGGCCATGTACGTTCGTTTTTATACCCAAGTCTTTTCCACTCTTTTTCACATGTTCTTATGTGTTCTTCTGGGTCCTACCATTGGATGAACATAGATATGTGTGCTTGTTTGGTTAGCCTTTTTCCTCTGAATATTTCTACAAAGTAAGTTGAAGTTGTTGTCCATGTCTGCAATCTTGATTGATGGTTATCCCACCATCTAGTAGCTTTCCCTGTGAAGGTTTCTACTAAGCTTTGTAGTTGGCCATGTTCACCAATGTTTTTAGATACTTGTTCTATATGCATAACTGGTGATTCTATTTCTTTGTATCTTGGGATTTTTTTGATACTTACATTTGTTGGTTTTAAAGTAAGGTATTCCCTGCTTTTCTTTTCGACTATTTTTGGGATGATGGAAACTAAGAAACATTGTTGGAATGGTTTCTTCTGCACTGTTTGAATCGTCCAGCAACCTCTTTCTTTTGCATGGTAGTTTTTGACTTCCCAATCATATAATTCTGTGTCCGAGTTGTATCCTACTGAATCTTGATTTCCTAAGTGAAGTTCGCCATAGACATTGGGTTCTGTGTAGTCTTCATTATTTTGTACTTGATATAATTGTCAGATGTCGACTTCTTCATCAATAGGTTCTATCCAAGGTTATCCTTGGGATAGATGGATAGGTACTATAACTTTTTGTCCATTCCCTTTTAGTTTTATCCTTTCTTTGTCTAAAGATATCGATGCTTTCATTTTTCTTCCCCTTGGTTGACCTACTAAAGCTAGGAAGGAACGGGGTCCTTCCTTAGGGTCAATAATTTCAAAGTTGACTCTTGTCGATATTCCTTTTATTGTTGTATCGACATTTCTCCAAACTCCCATAGGTTTGATTAAACCTTAGTCGGCTAATTTGAGGTATATTCCTGACTCATATAGTCGAGGTCTACCCAATTGTTCCCAAGTTGCATGAGTCATAACGTTTACTTGTGAGCTGAAGTCGAGTACAACTTGTCGAACATGGTATCCCTCAATTTCTAGGTCAACAAGTGGGTCGGCATCACTTTTGTCTTTTTGGTTTAGACTACATATGTTTTTTGTTTGTTTCTGTATTATTAATATGCTTCATATTATACAATAATTCAATGCATTTAGATACCGCTTTATCATCTTGTACTAAGTGTATTAATTCTTTAATTGTGCTTTGTCGACTATCAGCAGCTTCTTCTTGTCTAGCAAATTATTTAAATATATTCGTTGTGTCATTATACAATTGTTTTTGTTTTGCTGGGTTAGGATAATCGTTCTTTTCTTTTATTTTACTTATGCGTAGATTATCACTTCCAATTTTTGTCCCTTATCGGGTTACTATATGCAGATTCTTCGTATGGATTATATCATGTTTTTGAACGGACGACAAGACATTAAAATTTTTATTTTTATTGATTTTATCAAGCATAGTAGGGAAATCCTCTAATGAGTGATCATCGACTCCATAGCTAGTACAAAATTTTAAATTGGTTCTGTCCTTGTATGGGCATTTTGTATATCGATGACCTTCTTTATAGCATGTGAAACACTGTATGGGCTGACATGGATGGTTTTCGTGATTCCCAGAGAATCAACCTCAACCTCCATATCCTCCACAACAGTTGTCAAACCAACGCTCATATCGACGGCCTTCATATCTTTGATTATTCGGTTCATTTTGATCATTGCCTCCCTGATTGTTATCGTTGTTTTGTGCAACTATGTTTGTTTGGTAGACTGCTTGGTATTTTTGTCGGTTCTTTAAGTTTAAGTGGAATTCGGCCGTGGCGTGAATTTTTACTTCACAGATTGCACACCAAGATGCTTTGTCGTTTTTCATGTTATACAGGCAATCGTTCGTTGTGTGTTCTCCATGTTTTTGGTAGATGTCGCAGAAGCACTTTGTCTGAACAAATCGAATGTCTTGTTGAATTATGTCTTGTTGATAGTTATCTTTAGCGTGTCCAGCCATTGATCATTTTTTGCACCAGACATCCTAATTCTTAAGGTTCAGCTCTTTCAATGATTTCTTCATGATTTCTAGCTATTCTTCCAATCTAGTATCCATGGGATATGCTGGAAAATATTCATCCATCTCCACTTATAGAGATTTGGTAAGCACATCTTTGTACATTTTAAACATCTCCAAGCTTATGTGTCGCTGAATTTTCTGTGATAGTCCTACAAGGAACCACTGAATTAATAGTTGTTCACCAATTACATAATCCAGTTGGATGAGGAGGTCTTTCCATTGTTTGTCATACTCTCGAATAGACTCTGCTGGCTTTTGAGATGTTGTTTTCAAATTTTTGGCTGCCAGATGTTTTGCCTCTGGAGTTTTAAAGAAGGAAAAAAATTTCTCTTTAATTTCTACTTTAGATGCTTGGGGAGTTCTCTCAATATAGGTCATGTACCACGTTAGTGCTCTTTTCCTCAAGGCACCGACGAACTGTGCCATCTGTTGATCTTCAGCTATAACCTGATTTTTCTCCCATGTTGACTCACAAATGAACCAATGTTGTCTAGGATCTTTGTCGCCCTCATATAGAGGGATATGTGCTGATCTGTGACCCATGTTGGAATCTCTGTCGCTATCTCCTCCAGGAAGTGGTGGTGATGGGGCCGGTGGGATGTTTTGCTTGTCTCTTTGTGCAAAGTTGTTGTCGATGGAACTTTCATTCCCATCGGTCATTTTGTTTGCCATTTCTTCTCCAACAAGTAGTCGGTTCGGGTTGAATTCTCCTGTCGATGTCCAACTGCACTGATTTGTCTGTAGGTCCAACAGTTCTGTATTTTCCAAAGTTGTATTTGGCAGGGGGGTGCTCCTTCATGTGTCAGGTAAAGTAAGTGGATACTTCAGTTGGAAGTGTACGCATGAAGTGTGACCCAGTTTCCTTCCTCCAGTCGACGGATCACTAGATGATTATCATCATTTACCTCGTCCTCTAGTCGGCTCCATATACCAAAATCACCAGCTCTTACTCTTAGGCCTTCTTCGATAATAGCTTGCATCTTGGTACCCGGATTTATTGGAGACAAAGGTCTTATCTCTTGGGGAACCTCTATTTGGAGAGCTTCACGCTGCTCTATACATAAGTCTTCTTCCATGGGTGATGCTTCTTCATCCATGCCTTCTTTCTGTCAGTCATGACCCAACTCTGGTGGATTTCTTTCCTGGTCTGTCACCCTAGTATTCATTCCTCTTTACAGTGCTATAGCTCGTTCTCTTCTTTCTTCCCTTCTTTTCAGCCTCTTCTCTCTCTCTATTTTCTGTAAATTTGTCGTACCTTTATGTGTCACTATTCATTCGATTTCCTTTTTAGGTTGACTTTTCATTACTGGTGATGGTATCTCCTTTTAGTCAACTAGAATCCTTTTTACTTTACCCCGAAATATGACCAGCTACCCCCCCATAGCCTACCCGACGCTTTTGAAAGCTAGGATAGTTTTGTTTACTTACTTAGGAAATATTCCCACTCCATTTCGGCAATGAAATTTTCCCACTTTTTCTCTTTCTCTACCCAGTTAGAATTTGGTGGCGTTTCGTGCAGTGACGGACAAGGTTCCATAATATGACCCACTCCTTTTTCTAACAGGAATTTGAATAGTAGGGTCGGTAGGGAGCACAGGAACTGCTCAGTAAGGTCTGTATAGAATCTTTTCTGAATGGTTTCTATTGAATTTCTTTCTTCTATGGCTTGCTCCTCGCAGAATTCGTCGATGATCTTTTCAACCCACTCTGATAGGTTTCTTCGTCCCCCTCGAATCAGTTTCTCTAGAAGCTCATGGTCCTTATTTTCTTTTGGATTTTCATCTAGAAGTTTTTTCAAAAGCTGGGTTACTGATTCTATGAACTTCTCATGAGTTTCAGTGAGGAATCTCTCCTTTGCCTGAGAAGTGGTTAATTTGTTTATCCTCGCATAATTTTGCAAATAATTTGCTATATTACGCTCCCACCAGTTCTTAATCTCCTATTCTGATATCATCTGCTTATAGTCATCTCAGATATGTACTACCGGCAATGGAACCAATGTTGTAATCTCACAAATCACAGAGGGCTACCAATAATACACATTGAATCATACAGACATAGCAGACACAAGAGACAAGAACATAGATATGGAATAACATATTATATTATATCATGAGGGTCCATACAAACACAAAACTGAACCATGTTCTCATCTAGCTTAATAGCCTAATATATATGATTTACAAATAATTACATATAACTACCTGTCGGTTCGGTCAACCGACACGACCTTACACGACCGACCTAATCTCTAATTAGTCGGTTATTCGACTAGTCGACTCACTGACTAGCCCCTCCAACAGTGTTCTAAAATATTGTGGTAAAATGGTATATGTGTAATTGAGGTTTTAATAGTTTGATTCCCAGGAAGTCAAGGACTCAGATGGCATATTTAAAGAGAAGGATCGACACCCAATACATAAATAAATACAAAACACATGAAGAGAGGAAATGGAATCGATATATTCACACATACCATTTTCATTCCATATTTGATGGCTTGTTTTGTGTGAAAAGTGCCATTTTTTCCAGTGTATGCCCTGGAAAATAACGCATGTATTCTTGTCAACGAACACTAGCGAGACAGTGGATCTGGAGAAATATATTGCATTGGATGGGTTGAGGCCATGCTTGGCTATTTTGGATACCAAATCCATTCTAGTCATCTCCTTCCCCATGATATTTTCCCAATCTTCCTCATCCTATCTGAAGGTAAAACAACCCCCCCTATGAACAAAATATTCAGGCCACAATATTGATTTTCTTTAACACTCGATGTATGGAGGATGAGAAGGACGTGCATTCGTTCCATGGGAAAGAGAAGGTAATAGAACATCCTCTGATCTAAGTGTTGGATATTTCCCTAGGTCTCCATGGACTTCATGCTAACGCACCATCTTCTTTCTTAGTTTGTTTTAACCAATACTTAAGTTTTTTGTTGCTAGTTACTTTTTAAATTTTTTAATTTTTTAAAGAAATACTTATTATATTTACACCATCTTCTTTCCTAGTGTGTTTTAACCAATACTCAAGTTTTCGTTGCTAGTTATTTTTTAATTTTTTTTAAGAAATACTTATTATATTTACAATGGTATATTTACTATCATACTGATTCTCCTATTTGAATTCAAGTTTCCATATTAATATAAGTATGATCACTTCGTTGCTTGTTGATAGACATTATTAATCAATTTAAATTTTCATAGATTTTCTCTAATGCTTTTGTGTAACTACAAAGGCTCTTTGAGGTAAGGGTTAAGCCCAGCACGTGAGGAGGCGACTGTTTATATGTACACATCACAAACATATGTTATTTCCACGTTCTTCTTAAAGTTTACACTATTTCTTTAGTTTTAATTTTGTTGGCATACCTTAACTTAGTGATTGAATTTTTTTGAGGTTATTGAATCAAGAGATGATTGTCTTTGTGTTCATATCACAAACCCAAATCCTACCTTGATGTTCTCCTTAATTCCCACCAAATTTTATACCAATTTTCCTTTGACTAGCTAAATCATAACACTTTCAACACAAACCCTCGAGCTCAAACTTCCAAAAGACATTGTTACATTTATGTGAGCAACCAGGGATACCACAATTGAGCCCAAGTGGATATCTCAACGCCCTTAAGGATGCACAAAGCCACCATATCGTAATGTATAAGGTCATACAAAAGCCATAAGAAAAAAAATAAAAATTGAAACCATAAATCATGTCATCCAAATTAAAGGTACACTCATTCCCTTAACAAAAGGTCATTTACCAATCAAAGGGGTAAAAAAAACTTATAAGTACCTAAAGCTTCTTTGTGAGATTAGCTCATGTTCATATAAATCCTAACCTAATCTTTGTTATTAGGCCTCGATATTTACACCAATCAAGTATATGAAGGTTAGATATCAACTATATTCATGCATATAGATAATGAGAGATTATTGAGGTGAATTTGAGAACCTACCTCAACTAGTCTTTCACTCATTACACATTTAACATTGGCAAAAAAGGGAACTCAGCAGTGCCATTAAGCCATAGTACTCCTAAAGGAAGGACCAATGGGCCTGGCCATGACCACCATTGATTAATAACACCCATATTGGTCAAAAAAATGACCTCTCTCTCCTTGGGGCACATCTGAAGGTGAGTTGGGTACAAGTGAAGTGTAACAAAAGACCTTATTTAGGAGTTTGTTTTGAGGTGTTTTTGTGGGTGGTTCATTAAAATTCGAAAATATAAAAGAATAAACCCCTATTCATTTAATCAAATTCATTTAATTTCATTTAATAAACCCATACCACCTCCCACATATAAACAAATCATTACAAAGAATCATTAATGTACTAATTCCAAGCTTTCTCAGTTATCTGGAGTAATTTGTTTTCATGTTATATGGAGTAATGAACAAATCATTTTTGTTAGAGGTTTTCATCAATTGTGGTTTTATTCATGGAAAATATGGGGTTTTATTTATTTCTTGTTGAGTTGAATAAAATTTCATGTATTTAACTTTGATTTCTTTGCCTAATGTTAAAAAACAATTAGAGTGATTTAGTGTTAGACCAAGAATCAACATGGAAATGATAACAACTTCATAAAATTCCTTGTAAAGTGTGTTTTGAATAACTATCTCAAAAAAAATATTCTTTAGTATTAAGTTCAAGTATCATTTATAATCTCTCTCTCTCTCTCTCTCTCATCTTCTCCTAGGGTTTACTCATGATCCCTAACATATTTTACCCTACATGATGCCTCTACAAGATAAGTACAAAGAGTAAGTACAATGATGATATGAGATGACTCTCTCCTAACTTTATTTATGTAATATATGAGATAGGACAATAATAAAATAGTGATATTAATCCTTTATAAGAAACCTAATAAAAAATTGAAGGCCCCCATGTGAAGGATGACCTATACAAATGACAAATGTTAAGCTCTAGGATTAAGGCATCCAAAACTAAAGTCTCTTGGGCATGAATGCTCCTCAAGAAGGGTCAAACACTACGCCTTCATAATATTCCAAATATGCAACTATCATCCCAATTCATGTGCTCCAATAGGTCCACTCCACCTACATGATCACTCCCTCAACCTAAGAATCCTCAAGTAAAGCACAAGTATCAATGTAATAAACTATGTGATGATTCCATTTACGGTTCAACACCCTCCTTCAACTGGCTCAATGTGAATCCTCCAAAGTGAATCACTCTCTTAAGAGAGAAATTGAAATTTGTGTGTCTATCACGAAGAAGTCACCAAGATACATAATTCTTCAAAGTTTTAATAAGAAAATATACCTAAGTAACAAAATGAGGTCTATAAACAAATGAACAAGCCACCTAACATGTTTATATCTATTACTACACATCCAAGGATCATCCATATACCATGCACATGGAATCATGTAAAGAACCCCTAAGCATAACACGAATGATGATGTTGATCCTTATAAGAAAGTGTTGGTAGAGGTAAATAAACCCAGTTTCACTACAATATCCAAGGTTAAAATGTGCTCAATCATAGTTATAAGTTATGCACGCTATATTGTAACCATATCCCACTTTTTATGCATGCTTTAAATGGTAATCATATCCCATATGCTTTAAATGATGACGATGATGAACTAGATGACAATGATAGTGATGATGTTTTTGATGATGACGATGATGGAAATGATGATGATGATCATCACCATTGTCATCATTGCCATTGTCATCATCATTGTCATAATCATCATTCATGTCATCATCATCGCCATTTTCCTTGACATCATCATCATGATTATTAACATTGTCATCAATTATTCATCATTACCTTTGGAATAAGAAATAACATCTAACCAAAAAATGTGATTAGTGGGAAAGGGTAATGGAGGACACATACGATTTATGCATGAGAAATAACAACTTTATTTTTTAAGATGATCAAAATCATCACTCTTATTGTATTCATCATCATTGTCATTGTCATCATCACCATCATCATCATTCATTTCATTGCCATCATAATCATTGCCAACCTCGTCAATGTCATTATCATCATCATCATAATTATCATCATCATCGCCATCATCATCATTCATTTCATTGCCATCATAATCATCGCCAATGACATCATTGTCATCATCATCATCATTGTCATCATTCTCCTCATTATCAACAACATTATCATCATC
This sequence comes from Pseudotsuga menziesii, assembly GCA_001517045.1. Classification (NCBI taxonomy): domain Eukaryota; kingdom Viridiplantae; phylum Streptophyta; class Pinopsida; order Pinales; family Pinaceae; genus Pseudotsuga; species Pseudotsuga menziesii. The sequence goes on along the minus strand of LPNX010468038.1, from coordinate 236,649 downwards.
ATCATATCCATCCTCAATATCATAATCAATATCCTCATTGTCATATTCAACATCTGGGCACAAAACTAGATGCAAAACTGGATAAAAACATGGATGCAAAAAATTATGCAAATATGGATGCAACAAAAGTAGGTGCATAATGGGGTGCACCAAAGGTGGATGCAAAAAATGGCGCAATCGTAAAAGAAAAACATGATGAAAAAAGTGATGCAAAAGTGGATGCAACCATGGATGTAAAATCGGATGCAAAATTGGATGTGAAAGTGGATGAAACCAAAGTAGATGCAAAACTAGATGAAAAATTAGACATAACGCCCAATGCAAAACCCGATGCAAAAATGGATACATAAAGGGATGCAATAGCTGATTTAAAATTGGATGCAAAAGTTGAAGCAAAAGTGGGTGGAAAAGTAGGTGCAAAAATGGGTGTGAATTGGGACGCAACAAAAGTGGATGCAATAGTAGATGCATGAAAAGACGCAGACATGGATGCAAAATGGGATGCAAAAAGGGATGAACTTGTGGGTGCCAAATAAGACAAAAAAATGGATGTGAAAGTGGATGCAAAAGTGGGTGAAACAAAACTATATGCAAAACTAGACTCAAAACATGATGTAAACTTTGATGCAAAACTTGGCGCATGAGGGGATGCAAAAAAAGAAGAAGAAGTGGATGCAAAAGAGGATTTAAAAAATTATGCAAAAGTGGATCAAAACATGGGTGTAAAAGTGGAGGAAAACATGGATGTAAAAGGAGGTGCAACAATATTAGATGTACAAACTAGGTACAAAACTAGGTGCAGAACTAGGCGCAAAACATGGTGCAAAACTTGATGAAAAAACTAGCACATAACAAGGTGCAACACCCGACGCAAATTACGCCATAGTTTGCACCAGATTTAGAAAAATGATGCAAAAAATGCCTAAAATATCACCAACCCATAAAATCACACCATTTGTCCAAAAAATGAAGAAGAATACATTGAAAGATGGCCTAGATGCAAAAAAAGGAAGCAAAAAGAGACGCTAATCACAGGGTTTTGTTGTAGTGCAAGTGCGAACTCCGAAATAGTTTTGAACCATTGATCCTGGAGAAGAAGGGTTAATACCAATCAGGACTCTATCTTTCTGGATGTTGATCCAACCCTTCATTTTTGATCTTTGATTCGACAGTTATTCAGCCTCATTCATCAGTCTATACATACATAATTCACTTGAGTTACCACATAGTCATAAACATTGTTTCCCTTTTTGCTTTAACAGAAAGTCTTGCGACCAATATACCTGCAAAGGAATTACTGCGACAAAATTTTATTCTGACAAACTTTTACTTTGACATACTTACTTAAACTAGGACACAACTATATTGCAACTCACTCACAATATTATATAACCCAACATTAAATAAGATTTTTTTTGAACCCTTCTACTGGTAAAAACTAGAACTTTTATGAGGTGAAATCATTATGGATTCTTTATGTATTTCACTAACAATAAACGTAAACAACATTTGTGACGACATAAAAAAGAACTTACAGTCGTAAATTCAAACTTGGAATTTTACCAGGATGTTTCACCTTTTACAGTGCTTCCACTCTCAATTCTTTCACAAAAACACAGAAGCTTGAGCTTCAAACTCTTCACAGAGTTTTTCTTCTTATTATTTGCACTTCTCTTCTCTGTATCTCTTTGTCAGTATGTCTGTCTCTTTCGTCTGTCTTTATTCTATATATTCTGTTCTATTTTCTGTGCATATGTCTGATTTACAATCTTCTTCTTCTTATATAAAAATCTTATACTGGCTTACAATAAAGACTATAATAACTATCTACCTAAAAAATTAGCTTCAACAATTTAACTCGACTTGCTTATATACGAGATATGTGAACTCTTCATCCTATCATGCTGAATGACATAAAATGACCTACTACAGACTCTGATCGAGTCGACTGATGTGCTATTTATATCAGCAAGTAATTAATATTTCCAACACTCCCCCTTAATTATGAGCAGATTGAAATTTTAAAACAAAATATTACAAAATGTTTCAGAGCTAAAACTTGCTCTGTTCATGAAAGAGTTCATTGAGCAGAACTTTTCATCCTAAATAAATTTGTCGATATTGAAATGTATCCCTTGCCAAAGGTTTTGTAAATATGTATGCAAGCTGATCTTCAGACCTGCAAAATTCTAAACAAATTTCTTTATTTTTCACCAATTCTCTTATAAAATGATACCTTGTGTCAATGTGTTTGGTTTTCTTGTGAAATAGATGATTCTTTGATAATGCAATGGCTGAATTGTTGTCATAGAAAATGGTTGTTGGTTCTTGTTGTCCTTCTGTGACAGGTCTTTAAGATTATTCGCATCGAAACAACTTGACATGAAACGCCTATAGCTGTGACATATTTTGCTTTGCTGAAGACAGAGTTAATATGGGTTTTTTCTTAGAATCCCATGAAACAACACCTATACCAAATGAAATGTGTACCCAGATGTGCTTTTCTTGTCATTTGTGTTGCCTCCATTGTCACTATCAGTGTATCCAATGAGTTTAAAATTTTCTAAAGTTGAATACATTATTCCAAGGTCTTTTGTGCCACTTACATACCTCAGAATTCTTTTACCTTCTTTCCAATGAGATTATTTTGGTGACTCCATGAATATTGAGATCAAACTTACTCCATACATGATTTTTGGTCCCATTGTTGTTAAATACATAAGGATTCCAACAAACCTTTTAAATAGTGTAGGATCTACATTTTATCCTCCATCATCTTTGCTCAATTTTAAACTTGTTATTACTGGTATTGGGGCTTCCTTTAAATTAGACATATTGAATATTTTTAAAATTGTACTTGCATAGTTGGACTATGATATAAAAATACTACTTTCAGACTGTTGGACTTCAATGCCCAGAAAAAACTTCATGAGCCCCAAATTAGTCATTTCAAATTCACTTTCCATGATTGTTCTAAATTATTTTATGTCAAAATCACCAGTAAATATTAAATAATCTATACATGCAAACAATTAACATGTTACCTTGCTCATTCACTTTAGTGTACATAGTCATCTCACTTTCACTTTTGTGAAATCCATTCTCGATGAGATAGGAATCAATGTGATTGTACCAAGATCTCGGAGCTTGCTTCAAACCATAGAGTTCCTTTTTCAGTATGTACACTTTGTGATCTTGTCTTGGAACTTCATAGACTTTTTTTTCCACATATACTTCTTCATCGAGATATCCATTCATAAATTTTGATTTAACATCCATTTGATAAACAAGCCATTTGTTTTGTGCAGCGATGACAAAAACTGTTCTGATTGTATCCATGTGTGCAACTGGTGCAACTGTTTCATTGAAATTATGTTGGGGTGTTGTGTGAACTCTCTTTCTAAAATTCTTTCCTTGTGCTTCTGTACATTCCAATCGGCATCTTGATTGGTCTTGTAACTACATTTGAAGTTGATTACATCTTTATCTTTTGGTACATCTACCAAATCCCATGTTTGATTTTTATCAATGCATTCTATTTCTTCATCCATGGCTTGTGCCCATACTTCATCTTTGACAGCTTTCTCAAATGTTGGCGGATCATCTATTTGAGAAAATAATACAAAGATAGAGAAGGAATTTGGTGTACCAGCTTCATATATTTCACGTAGGCTTCTTTTCTTCACTATATCTGTTGATATCGACCTCGACGAACTGCTTGATGGCGTCAATTGTCCTACTGATGTGCTTGTTGATGTAGTTTGAGTTGTGACTTGTGTTGACGTTCCTTGTGATGAACTATATCGTGGTGTCATGCGAGTTGACGATCTTGCGAATGGTTCACTTACCTGTGGTATTTGAACCACTTCCTCCATCATCTCATCATGATTGAAATTCAACACAATATTGACATTCTTCTCGATGGTTCCATCCCATTATTCATTCTCGATGAATTGAACGTTGCGATTAATGATTATTTTCCTTGCAACAGGGTCATACAACTTGTATGCTTTTTTGTCTTCAGTGTATCCAAAAAAAATACATTTTTGTCCCTTCTTGTCTAATTTCTTTCTTAGCTCATATGGCACATGAGCATATGCAACACAACCAAAAATTTTTAAATTATGATTCATACCTATCCACGCTTCTTGAGGAACTTTCTTATTCACACTCTTTTTTGGACACCGGTTCATAATATATATAGCAGTTGTGATTTCTTCAGTCCAATATTCATTTGGAAAATCCTTGGTTTCCAGCAGTTGTGATTTCTTCAGTCCAAGTTACAAATGATTTATTTGTAACTTCGGAATGTATTCACCTGTATATCTTATGTATTGTACCCCGATGTTTATTCTGGGAAGTGTCTGTAATGTATTTGAGTCATGTCATTCCCCAATGTTCCTATAAGGAGATTCAATAATGTAAACAAGTCATGTAAAGTCACTGTGGGTAACCCTCCTATTGATCAAGGGTTAAATTCCCCACATTTGTGGTGAACTAGGGTTATTAGACTCTCCTAGAGATGTCAGCTCTAGTACTTAATTGTTAAGTGAGGCCGACATGTTGGAGTGGACATTAAGTGAACGATAGAATATAAATAGAGAGTGAGCCTCTTTATTTATCACACACACACTCACTCACTGGGGCGCATGAGTCAGAGAAGAAGTTTCTGGGAAAAAATATAGAGAGACTATTGATGTTGGGAGATCATCTTTATGTTTTCAGGTTTTACTTTTGGTGCTGATTCTATCTTTGAGGAAGTTGCGGGATCTTCTCCTTTATGGTTTCCCCGAGGAAAATATTTGTGTCTATTTTCTCTTGTGTTTGATTGCTATTCTTATTATTCTCTTAGTTAAAGATCCTAATATAATGTTAGCTTGAATGATAAAAATATAACATGGTATCAGAGCTAACCTGAGAAGAAGACATTGTGCAGCTATAGAAGTTAGGGGTTCTTACTTTTTGGGTCTCTCTCCACAATTTGTTATACCCAAATCCTGTCACCATCATGTGATAAGACCCTTAAATTCTATGTTTTCCCTTAATCCCAACACTTAGAGTGGAAACTTGCTATGTTTGTCAATTCTACTTGAAAAAAGATAGCACTGTACTTTCCTTGTGGCCAATGAGCGGAACCTTGCTCAGCACCGCCTGTATCTTGTTTTCAAGAAGCGGTGTCACCGCCTATGGTCTTTAGTCTAAAAGCAGTTCTCATCTAAACCTCTCTGTCATAATGGAAGAAAAGCGATACCCTGGGTAAAATGGAAAAAGAAAAGTTTTTCGAGGCTTCTAGATCATGAGCCTCGTGTCCTCCCTTATCCCTATCATTATGGGTTAGTTTGAGCTCGAGATCCCCCATGGTAGGATCTTGGAGCCACCTCACCCACAATTATCTCAATTATTCCTATCCATTGAGCCTTATAAATACAAGCTCATGTCCATAGTTGAGGGGGTGAACTATAGAGGTATTGTTATGCTATTGGATTGACCACTTAGTCCAAGTCATTGGAGAGCATAAAGAGAAAAGTTGGAGCTTATGGGGATGAAGTGTTGGTCTCGTGGAGGGGCTTGTCGACACTAAGGCAACGGTTGTAGGCTTCTCCATACATTCTTAATGCAAAGCTGATTTCCATCCCACATTAATGTTGTTTTGATTTCACATGTACATGTTGTTAGATTCCTTAGTCACTAACATGGATAAGTAGATGGTTTTCTGGTAGCTTTGATGTGTTTGCATGTTTGATCTATTTGCAAGTACACAGGTTCACAATCGAAGCAGTATTCTAGGTGTCTACAACATTCAGGGGAGGTTTTCATCCTTTGTTGTTCACTCATTTGTTCTGGATCTGAACCATTCAAACCAGATGAACAACTTTTGTCTGGAGAAGGTGTAATATTCCTGACAACAAATCTGGAAACTCTGATGGGGATCAGTGCAAATCTAAATTGATCTGATCTTCCTCAGTTCTTGAAATCTTGTTCGAATCCAAGCTCCATCTCCAACTCTCTTCAGTCATATATTCCATCTGACTTAGTGAATTTTGGTTTGAAACTTTCAGATCTGTTCAAATCTGAACTATTTTTACTTTTTATGCTCTTTTTTACTATCAATCCATCAATTTTTTCCTTGATATGATCAATTTCTAACTTGATCTTTCTTTCTCCTTGTGTTTTGGATTTATTCAGGGAACCACTCATGCACTATTGGAAACAAGCGGTGCCACCGCCTGAACTCTATTAGAAGTATGCGGTGCCACCGCCCGAGTCCCGTTATCTAGAAGCGGTGCTCATCCAGAACTGCTCAGTCAAGAACCCTCTAGTGTGGTTCCAGGTAGGCCTTGTTCCAAGACTAGTTTTTTCTCATTTATTGCAAAAAATTGAGTTTGTTTGCTTTCAGCCCCGCACTGTCAGGCTTGTGTGTTAGATTTTGAATGCTCATGGTTAGAAATTCTATGGTAAAATATTGGTTTGATTGAAGACATCAAAAACTAGACTAGGCTTGTTAATTATTCATTTCCTTCCGTGCTTGTTGGTTGTGATTGTGAAAGGAATTCTTTTTTGAAAGCTTAGGTTGTAGTGAGATTTTTTTCATTTCTGTTATAAATACTAAAATAAAAACCATTTGAGTAGCATCTTGATTTCATTTTTTGTTTCCATAGAGGACTTCTTTTTGCTTGTTAAAAATATTTTTTTTTTACTGAGATTAGGTCATTATCATTATTGAGCATAAGGCATTGGATCTCTAATTAGCTTCAAAATCTTTTAGGTTCTCTGTGTTCTTTTGTCTCTTTTGCATTAGTACTATATCATCAAAAGAAAAAATAGTGTAGTTCTAAGTTATATCTATCTATGTTTTAAGAAAAATCGAAAAATAGAGTGCATCTGCATGTAGAGTGCTTCTTGTTTTTCTTTTAGAAAAAGAGACTCTTCTCCTTTTGATTGCTTTTAGAAAAGAAAAATGAGTGTGGACTGTGTTTCTTGTCTTTGATTTTGATTTGTTCAAGACAGTTGTTTGAGAATTTTTGGTTTTAAAAGAAAAAGAAAATACACTCTGTCACATCCCCATGCCTCCGACCGGCAAAGAGGGCGTGACTACGAGCTCTATTCGACCGGGCTAACCGCCCATGAACATGTACAGGCTTAAGAATTGCCCAAAACACAGGATGCTGAAAGATGATTTAAACTAAAATATGCACACAGGATTATTCATCATGCACAGATGCAATTTAATCCTCATTCACAGCGGGAACAACAGCATTCAAACAAGCATTCATTCAACATGTAAACATCAGTCATTAATTAAGACATTACAGAACATGGGATTAATACAACCCAATTCGTAAACACAACGGAATAACTGTATCACATACAAGTAGAAGGGGAGGCTTCAGCCTATTTCATTCAGGCAGAATAGTGAAACAATCACATAATAATCAATTCCATTCTCATGCTATGCACCAGCATCATACCAACTAATTTAAGGTAATCAATTCATCCAAGTAACATGAGTAATTTAACGCACAGGGAAAACCACAAATGAACATCATTCAAACCACAGAGAATACTTATCTTTGAGATGAAGCTGTCCAACAACTGGCTATGTGAGAGCAACGTTCCACCCAACCATAGATCTCTGTCCATCCTCTATTCTTTCAGCTGAGAGATCACCCCCGAGCTGGGCTGTGTATCCACTAAGGAGGAACTAGATGGGCTCACTCAAATGGTCATGCTAAGCCAACACCCAGTTGGGTTTATCAAGCATACAAGAAGATAGAGGAGGGAAATGTTAAGACAATGAGCTCAACAACAGAGCTACAGGCATCTCAAATGAACTTAATAGTCAGGCACCCACATTACCTACCACATCCAGCACAAGGGAGGTCCCCTTCTCTGCTACACAGTCCCTCAGGAAAATCTTCCCTCCAGTTCTCTTTAGGATGGGCATAGAAAGGTCCAGCTGCTAGCTTCCTGAGATTTCAACCTTTACTGGGTTTATCAAGCAAACCCAACCTCTGTTCCAACATCCACACTTGGATTTCTCACCATTCTGTCAACGAATAACTCAAATCCGTCACTGATTTTCTGGGCCGCAAAAACTGGGTTTTCCCATGGATTTCGGAGTAGCTAATGCTCCCAAATTCTCCCTAAGGTTCATACCTATGGATTCCCCATTGGATTTTACTGTCCAATACCAAATCTGGGCAGTTTTGGCTCTCCAAAACGTGGGTTTTTTCCCAGTTGCGATTTCTGGTTTTTCACCCTGCTGGGGACTCATTTTTTTGGATGGAAAATGATGCCGATTCCTTCCACAATGGAATGGGGATGAGGAAGAAGCAATCCCCAAGAGGTAGAGTGACTTGTGGTACAAGAAAACAGAGCCCATACTCTGCCATACGAATTTCTGGGCTGCCCATGCTCCATTTAAGCCATGGATTGTTTTCTTCAACCACTTCCTTACAACAGAATTAAATGTCAACAAGGAAAGTCAAATGGGTTATCACAATGACATATGGCAGCTTATGGTTCAATCCCACAACCCCTTCATCACTCCCTAGTGGATACACATGGCCCCTTCTCATTCGTTGCCTCCATAGTCAGTTTTGGTATTTTATTGCTTGATGTTTATTTACATCATTTTTGCAATGTTCCACGGCTAAATAGCACATGGGTAACATCATGTCCAATGCTTTGCCATTTTAAATAAAATACGAGCATACACTAGCGGGGCCTTGGCCTTGAGCTCCACACTAGGTATACATACATCATACAAACGGGGTCAAACTCGGGGACATTACATTACCCTCCCCCTTGGAATAACACCGTCCTCGGTGTTCCATTACATATGTACAATACATATACAATTGCACATCAAAAATTCCAAAATTGCAGATCTGTCCCATGTTCAATCATTTACTTTGAACGTTCAAGACCAAGCCTCTCGGCTTCCATGGACCTTTCCTGCTGGTTCTCAGCTTCTTGCTGATCCCGAAGTTTAGGAACTTTACGGCTATTGCCCTCATCATGTTCCCTCATCAGACAGTCCCGACGTAAATGATGTCCTCCGCATCTCCAGCATCTCACTGGCTGCTTCATCTTTACCTGCTCAATTTCCTTTGATTCTTCATGCCTGGACCGTTTCTTATTGGGTCGCTTGGACATTTGTTCCAGTGCGGATCCACCTTCCTTTCTTTTGCCGATTGCTCCCAGAAGTCTTTTCACCTCCCTTTGCAAACTGATAGAGTCTTGCAAAATCTGGTGGTTCATTTCACTTTGCCTTTTCTGTATCTTGAGCATTTCCCCAAGATTCTCTTGGGTCTTGGCAATCATTTGAAGGAGACTTCCGGCTAAGTCCAACAACTTTTGATCTGCTGCCATAATCAACGTGCACCACCTGGTTTCACTTTTCTCACCTGTGAAATGCACCATTGAAATTCTATCAGACCAAGCATAATATAGTTATCAAAATCAGTTAGTTAATTACCCAATTGGCATGACAGTTCAAGTTTCATTAAGGAAACTTTTATATTTTTCATGCCTTTCCCCAACAGGC
>LPNX010468038.1:174119-226421 GCA_001517045.1 Pseudotsuga menziesii | reverse complement strand
ATCATGACCATTTCCAGGTCTAGGATCTACTATGGATCCTTAGGCATATCACAGCCCATCATATACTCATGTCAACAATGACACATACACTTATACCAACCGTACACTTATATCAACATGCACTTATATCAACAGTACACTTATATCAACAATTTACCTTTACCTTTAGCCTGTCAACACAAGCAACACAAGCAATACAAGCCAACTCATCAGCATCATTGCTCTAAAACTATAATCACATTTCATATCATTCACTATCAAATATTGAGACACCAGGAGTGCGTCCACTCCCCAAAGTGTAATCAATATTGAAAACCCTTTCATGACTCGACATCGGAAAAGTGTGCACTCTCTTCCGGTGTGTGCCATGCAGGCCCTATGCATACTCAAGCAATCGGTCATCATGGAAATAAATCAAACATGTTCTGCATATGGAATTTAATAATTAAACATGCATATTCATAGCAAGGGTTACAGAACACTTATCCATTTGCCGTTGTAGTATGCCTTTGTATCTGTTAGGCACCGTCAAGGAACTGGGAAAAACTGAATGCTAAGCTGGTGAGCTCGCTGCAGAGCTAGGAACACCTACACCAGAAATAGCCTGACTTCTAGGAAACCCACATACACCTAGCACAAAGAATCAGTCCCTTCTCTGCTACGCAGTCCCTCAGGCCCTGCATTCCCTTCTAGTGCTATCCCGGGGTTGTGGAGAAGAAAGTCAGCCCCCTAGCTCTGTCTGTGTGGTTTCCAATCACCAAGTTTAAGCAAACCAAGCTCCCATCCCTGCTTCATGTTTACATTTCATATTCACACCTGTCTCACTGACATAATCCATACCATCTCACTCATGTTATTACTGAACATGCAGTGCAGATGAGACATTTTCAAAATGTCCCAGGGAGTTTCACTCGAACCCCATTTCCAAGATAAGGGAAATCCTTCCCATGAATATTGGCTCTCGCAGGTCATCACACATGATCTTCCTGTAGTGTGTACTCCTAACACATTCATCAAATAGCCAAACAGTCAGTCATTACCTGATACTACAATCCAAATTGATCATTCCATAACCAAGCAATGACATCAGCAATTAAATTCAACAAAAATTTTGCAATTCTATCTACTACATAAATTGACTTGCTCAATTGTGGGTTTCTTGTAAGCAGCATTACTATGCCCATTATAATTTATGCTTACTATCATAACATAAATACCCACTTACCATGTGTCCCTCCTGACACAGTCTCACACAAGCCAACAATGATTAGTAGCCGTTAGTACCTCTTAAATCCGAAATCCACAATTCGAACTTAACAACCCGTACCAACTAATTTTCACAACCATGAGACTTCTTCTCATAAATGGTAGATTATGGCAGTGGTCAGGAACTTACCTCTCACTGCCGTGTTTGAAATAATATACCTGAAACATGAATTTCAACCAACCAAACACAATCTTGTGCAAGCCAAGGGTGACTATAAGTGGTCAGCATTTTCTTAAATTTGAAATTCATAACGCGAATCTAACAAGCTCTTTTACATGGTAGATTCCAGCATTGGTTAGGGTCTCACCTCTCAATGTCATTCTCGGAATAATCTACCTGAAACATAAGCTTCAAACAACCAAACACAAACTTATGCGAGCCAACAATGGCTAGTGGTTGTCAGCAATTTCTCAAATCCGAAATTCACAATTCGAATCCTAACAACCTATTATGCATATCATATGGTAGATTCAGGCATTGGTCAGGACCTTACCTCTCAATGCCGTTCTTAAAATAATCTACCTGAAACATGAGCTTCCATCACCCAAACACTTGGTAAGTATGCATATACTATCTCATTGCTACAACCATCACTGAAGCATTTTTAGAATTTCTAAAATTCAAATACTTCAAAGGTTAGTCACATCAGTGTTCTCAAAGCTCATTTACTTCGTGCAATCATTATCATGCTAACATTGCAAGGTATAGTCACAGCATTAATGCAATTTAAATGAAGTAGTTAGATACTCCTTACTTCACAAGCATATTATTCATACCACCTTGCTCTTCAATAGAGCATTTCTGGCAGCCACTTATTCATGACTATCCTGCATTCATAGCAACCTTTGAAATGGTTCCTGAATTGTCATTAATTCATCATTTCAGCCATTAGTTCTCCATAATATCACATGCATTCTTCTCAATGCATTCATGCCATGCATCATAGTATTTGCACCTTTACTTAGGCAATCAGTCATTCACACCCTTCATATGCATACATTCAATGCATAACAACAAGATTCATAAAATCTTCTGAATGCATGTCCATTCAACGCTACCTTGCATTGGTTCAGGAATATTATGCATTCAACCATACCATGGCCTAACCATGACTACCTCATATAGGATGTATTACTATAATCAATATCATTAACATGTATAGGCATGACACCTTTCTACATTCCAATATTCACATGGTGTGAGGTCTCTTACCCGGACCAATCCATGGAATTTGTCATACGCAAACTCTTACCTGCATGGGTCTTACTTACACCCTTGTCGTGACCACTTTGGTTGGTCCTTTGCAGGAGATTATAGAATCTGCTCACCAACTTTCACCTTGGACTTGTTGCTTTATCCCTTCTCCAGACGGTTGCTGGTCTCGTTCCTCAACATCAACAACATATTCATCCAGTCCATGTCATCATTGGTTTGTCCACTAATGCCAACATCAAAACAATGATTATCATTAGTGGTTCATACAGAACATACAATTCTCAGTATTCTTACTAATCATGCAATATCCTATGCATGCAATTCATATCCTTACGCATTTCAAGCATTAACTCAAGAAATGAAGTTATAATCAGCAAGATAGGGTCTAATGAGAACTTCCCTTTCAATCCCCTCATCTTCTCATGGAATTCCTTTTCCACATAGCAGCCGATTGACTTCATAGTCCTTGCTGCCCCTGGGCATGCAACTGCCCAGCTTTGTCCATTTGATAACAACGGCCATCATTAGCATTCTGCTGCTCCATGCTTAGATTCTGGTCACTTATCCTCGTTCCCCACTGGATAAGATTTCCAACGCCTGTTTACATGCGTCATTCTGACCTCGTATGTGAAAACCACACCAGTTCTAAGAATGAAGGCAAACCTTTGCATTTTACACGCAGCTACATTTTGGCCGAGCATGTTATCTTCAGCCACCACACTTCCATTGCATCATTCTTCTTGTCCCTTGTGAAAATCCCTCTGATTCGAGCTCTTGCCCAAAACACAAGATTTTCCTTCTTACAAGAATGACTGTCTCATGGGACGACGGGGGTCAAGGGGGCTTGCCCCCTTATGGATTCCCTGCGCCACTGCAGGGCGGGTCGAGGGAAACGCCCTCGTTTTTTTTTTGTTGTTTGTAAAATAACGATTTTCGCGCAATCTGGCGCCTTAGCTCGCTGCCTCTTTCCTCATTTTCAGCCCTGAAATTCCCCTGAAAAACAGCTGAAAATCCTTCTAAAAACAGTTGAAATCGGCTCCTGGAACCAACCTCACAACCACTGAATCGGCTCCCAAATCAATCTTCCAGCCGCAACGTCGGCTCCCACTTCGATCTCCCAGCCGCAACGTCGGCTCCTTTCCCATTCCTTCCTCTGCCGAATCGGCTCCTGGACCATTCTGTCTTCCGCCGAATCGGCTCCTCGGAACTCTCAGCCTTCCGCAACGGCGGCTCTCCAGGTGTTCCAACCCTTCCGTAACTGCGGCTCCCCGGAAGCTCCAACCTTCCGACGTCCGCTCTTCCTTGGACGAACTTTCCACGTCGGGCGTCGGCTGAGTCTCGGATCGGACGCGGGATGGCTTAGCCGTCCGCAACGATGGACCGGAGACTTTACCAAACCGTCTGCAATGGCGGACGCCCACTTTCTTCAATGGCCCGACCGTTCCATACTTAGCCGAAGTTTTGAAATTTTGCTACGGCGTCGGCGATCGGGTGGATCTCGAGTCGGATACGAAATCGCTCCACCATCCGCAACGGTGGCACTTCCGGAATCCATCCGCAACGGTGGGAGGTTAACTTTGTGAACTCGTCCGCAACGGTTGGACGGGAAACTTCACCCACTCGTCCGCAACAGCGAATGTTGACTTCATCAACCCTTCCGCAACGGCGGACAGGAGATCACTCCCACCTCCGATTTCCATACTTAGATAAATTTTAACCCTTTTTGCGGCATCGGCAATCGGAGGAATTTCGCGTCGGATGCAGGATTGCCTCGCTTCCCGCAACGGCGGATGGTAGACTTCATGAAACCTTCCGATTCGGCCGTTTGACACTTAGAAAAATTTCCGTGTTCATTTTTCTCCTGCACTATCGGCAATCAGACCCATTGCCGCGTCGGCGGTCTAACCATTTTCAGAGCCGCAACGGTGGGCTGTTAAACACCGAATCCTTCTGCCACAGTGGAAGTAAGCTTTGTTAACTCTTCCGACTGTTCAGGCACTTAGGTGAATTTTGAAACTTGCTGCCATCAAATTTCTGTTTGTTGAAGGCAAACCTGCCTCTGTCACTGCACTCCTTATGGCCCATAGAGGCCCATTGCTGCAACTTTCGCTCTGATACCATTTTGTCACGTCCCCATGCCTCCGACCGGCAAAGAGGGCGTGACTACGAGCTCTATTCGACCGGGCTAACCGCCCATGAACATGTACAGGCTTAAGAATTGCCCAAAACACAGGATGCTGAAAGATGATTTAAACTAAAATATGCACACAGGATTATTCATCATGCACAGATGCAATTTAATCCTCATTCACAGCGGGAACAACAACATTCAAACAAGCATTCATTCAACATGTAAACATCAGTCATTAATTAAGACATTACAGAACATGGGATTAATACAACCCAATTCGTAAACACAACGGAATATTCGTATCACATACAAGTAGAAGGGGAGGCTTCAGCCTATTTCATTCAGGCAGAATAGTGAAACAATCACATAATAATCAATTCCATTCTCATGCTATGCACTAGCATCATACCAACTAATTTAAGGTAATCAATTCATCCAAGTAACATGAGTAATTTAACGCACAGGGAAAACCACAAATGAACATCATTCAAACCACAGAGAATACTTATCTTTGAGATGAAGCTGTCCAACAACTGGCTATGTGAGAGCAACGTTCCACCCAACCATAGATCTCTGTCCATCCTCTATTCTTTCAGCTGAGAGATCACCCCCGAGCTGGGCTGTGTATCCACTAAGGAGGAACTAGATGGGCTCACTCAAATGGTCATGCTAAGCCAACACCCAGTTGGGTTTATCAAGCATACAAGAAGATAGAGGAGGGTAATGTTAAGACAATGAGCTCAACAACAGAGCTACAGGCATCTCAAATGAACTCAATAGTCAGGCACCCACATTACCTACCACATCCAGCACAAGGGAGGTCCCCTTCTCTGCTACACAGTCCCTCAGGGAACTCTTCCCTCCAGTTCTCTTTAGGATGGGCATAGAAAGGTCCAGCTGCTAGCTTCCTGAGATTTCAGCCTTTACTGGGTTTATCAAGCAAACCCAACCTCTGTTCCAACATCCACACTTGGATTTCTCACCATTCTGTCAACGAATAACTCAAATCCGTCACTGATTTTCTGGGCCGCAAAAATTGGGTTTTCCCATGGATTTCGGAGTAGCTAATGCTCCCAAATTCTCCCTAAGGTTCATACCTATGGATTCCCCATTGGATTTTACTGTCCAATACCAAATCTGGGCATTTTTGGCTCTCCAAAACGTGGGTTTTTTCCCAGTTGCGATTTCTGGTTTTTCACCCTGCTGGGGACTCGTTTTTTTGGATGGAAAATGATGCCGGTTCCTTCCACAATGGAATGGGGATGAGGAAGAAGCAATCCCCAATAGGTAGAGTGACTTGTGGTACAAGAAAACAAAGCCCATACTCTGCCATACGAATTTCTGGGCTGCCCATGCTCCATTTAAGCCATGGATTGTTTTCTTCAACCACTTCCTTACAACAGAATTAAATGTCAACAAGGAAAGTCAAATGGGTTATCACAATGACATATGGCAGCTTATGGCTCAATCGACCCACAACCCCTTCATCACTCCCTAGTGGATACACATGGCCCCTTCTCATTCGTTGCCTCCATAGTCAGTTTTGGTATTTTATTGCTTGATGTTTATTTACATCATTTTTACAATGTTCCACGGCTAAATAGCACATGGGTAACATCATGTCCAATGCTTTGCCATTTTAAATAAAATACGAGCATACACTAGCGGGGCCTTGGCCTTGAGCTCCACGCTAGGTATACATACATCATACAAACGGGGTCAAACTCGGGGACATTACACACTCTTTTCCTCCCGTAGGTAGGCATACCATGAATGGTAAAGTGAAATATTTGCATATGCAAACTGCATGGTTTTACTTTTTCTATCAAAACTCCATGCATTCACCTAACCATCCACTTTGAAATTAACAGTAGTTATAGGTTAAAATTTACATAGCAATTTGAGTGATAGGCTAGAGACGTGTTCAGGCTTTGTTAAGCGTAGGAGCTGTCATTACTCGTCCACATTACATCCTGTGACTCACATGATTCTTCCACGTACCGTCAGTATATCGAATAGAATTTCATGTACCCTTCAAGTGTATATAAAGGTACTTCATGTACTCGATTGTATATCAGAAGGCCCCTTGTGAACGGTTATGCATTAGACAACACTACTACCGATTGGAGCTCCCATGTACCTTGCGTATATCGGGAGACCCCACTAGGATACCTTATCCATCTGAGAAAAGCCCTTTGGCCATCTTTCTTGGAGCCATACACTGAAAAAAACATTCAGGGAGATTACAACGCACATACCATTGAGGTATATTGAGAGTGGCACCTTCTTGACAATCCTGGTGAGAGACTTGACTATCTGAACTCCTCCTATCATTTAAGTTTACTTGTTTGGCCTATAGCTTGAGTAGGGAATTTTTTGGTGTGTTTTCTAGTTTTTGAGAGCCTAGGTTAGATAGGAGCTATACAAACTAGATGAGCTAAGACAGTCCAGAAGAGTACGAGGCTTGCCACCTGATTTTATTCCTGTTTCAGGAGAAAATCCTATGGAAGCTATCGATCAAGGAGCTGCTACCAATTCCCAAGTGGGAGAGAATGTGGTTGCAAAAAGCGGAGAACCATATCCTTCACACTCGCCTCCCTTGGTCCAACAAAATTCTTGGGGTAATAATTCATTCCATTCTCCCACAGAAGGTCATGTTGATGATACTACTTGTCTAGGTTATGGTCCCAATGCTCCATTTTGGGACACCTCTATAGGACAAGCTATTGCCTCATTTGGCACCCATTTAAAATTTTCTAAAAAAGTTTCACCAGATGAAGAAGAACATAGAAAATACTAGGTAGCTATTCTCCGTGCACAAGAGATTGAAAAGAAAATAGATGATATATTGGGCACACCACCATCACGTTCCGTAGTTGTTCATGTGGGATATCATTCACTTGTCGATTCTATGAGACCCATTGAACCGATTCTAGATTGCACAGTGAATCCACATAATTTAGGTCAAAATTCCAACCCCATTGCCTCCCATATTATGTCTATTCCCAATACTCCCAGGTCTTCCACAACTGGGGCTCGACATTCAATTCTTGTTTCATCATTACCTTCTAGTGCCGGGGGGCAACCCTCGACACGACCTATGTTATCTATCACTGGAATTGTACCTAGTCAAGGACAGAACTCTGGTATAGAGGAATCTATAGTTTATGTCCCTTCTACCCACACAAATGTGGTAAACCCCCCATCCAGTTTAGGTCATCCCTTGGGGACACAACCTGTAACCAATCAAACCTTTTGGGGTTATGGTTACACAGCAAATCAAGTACTTGTAGGAAACATTAATTATCCACCCAACCCTACAATAATTCCTATGCTGGAATTCCATATCCTAGTAATACTTTCACGCCATGGGGGCAACCTAACTAGTCCTACATGCCAGCTATGGGAGGGATACCTATACATACTGTGGGAGGTGCTGGAGGACCGCCTTATGCAGGTCCTCCCCTTGGGGGGCCTAATGGTCCTAGAGGGCTTGGTGGCTTTCCTCCTTATGGTCCTAATGGTCTTGGTGGTCCTGGGTGTCCTGGTGGCTTCCATACTAATGGCCCTGGAAGGTCTGGTGGCCCTCCTCCTAGTGGTTCTAGAGGCTTTAGAGGTCTAACTCCTAGGGGTCCTGGAGGGTCTGGTTGTCTGCCTCTTGGTGGTCCAAGTGGTCCTGGTGGTCCTAATGATCCTGGTGGTTTTAGAGGCCCTGGTGGTCCTCCTCCTGGAGGCTCCAGCGGTCCTAACGGTCCAGATCCAAGAAATCAACCCCCTGTGGGCGGATCTTCTAGTAGTTCTTCATTAAAACAACCTGTCTATAAGTCTACTTATGGTCCTATTGGTACTTATATGCCATATCAATGTTACCAGTATGTGCAACCTAATCGTCAGTTACCTTTCCTAGCAACTTTGGACTTGCTTGATTTGTCCAAGTTGATTAATGACCCCATTAGACATAACCCTTCGTGGCCTCCCATTTCGGTAAATTTACCATCGAAAATCCCAAATTTCAATGGGAAGTAGGCAGACGATCCAAAAAACCATGTCATGACATTCCATTTGTGGTGTTCTTCAAGCTCCCTTATGGATGATTCAGTTCATTTAATAATCTTTCAGCGAACTTTGACCGATATATCAATGAAATGGTACATTGAACTTCCACAACATTCATTTATGGATTTTGGCTCATTGGAAACTGTATTTATTACACACTTTCAGCTCCCTATCCATTATGAAATGGGTACTGATCTATTAAATTCTCTGTGACAGAACACCTCCACCCACATATCTGATCATATCCATGAGTGGAGAAGGAGGAGAAGACTTATTAAGGATCCTATTCTGGATCAATTATTAGCTGATTGGTTTACTAAATATTTGTTTCCCCTATTTCCCAAGATGTGGCTATGGGTAGTGCCGTTACTAAAGAGCAAGCCATTAGTCGAGCCCAATATCTAGACTTCGTCTATTCCCAGTCTGGAACTTTATATGACTTGATCCCTCAAGCTCCTCGCCCAAGCACCAATCTTGCAAAGCCACCAACAGAAGTCCCTGTTGATGGGATTGTTGGTTCAATCCAGTCCTTGTCAGCAGCAAAACCTGCCAAGCAACCCCAAACTACCACCCCTACCCCTTCGACTCCCAAGGTTTCCATCGAGGTCAATTCTATTCAGAGTATTCAAACCCCCAGCAACAATAAAAATAAAGGTAAAGCTAAAAACAAAAAACCTGGAAACCAATAGGAGAATCCAAAACCAACCACCAATGATAACAATAAAGGGAAAAGAAAAGAAAAATATCCATGTCTGCTATGCAGAGGTGACCATTTCACAAAAGAGTGCCCTCATCGAGATGAAATCACCCAATTTTTGAAAACAAATCCTGCACCCACAGTTCTCACGGATCCTTTTCCCTCTCAACAATAATTGATAGACCACATGTCTAATCAGGGAAGCTCTAGTTCTTCAGAGGAAATTCACATGATGTCCTTGGATACTATTAGTTTGCAAACTCGAAGTCAGATTTACGACAAACCCACAGACAAGAAAGAAGAAAATTGTTCTTCAGGACAAGCTACCTCTACTAGTTCTCTTGAATCCTCGTCTATTGTCCCCCTAACCATCGAGAAACCTACTCTTGACACGGTTTTACATCCACCCAAGAGTACTTTTAGGAAGGCTATTTTTAACCCTAATTCCTGAGTTGCTCAGTTTTATAATTTAGTTGAATATCTCGCTCAGGAACCATGTGCAATGTCTACCTTGGAGGTACTCCAAAGTTGTCCTACACAACACAAAAACTTATTAACTGCGTTAGGAGCTTTAGACCCAGACAATACTAATTTGTTTCATTTCAATGTTGAGAACTATAAGTCTATACTACCTCACAAACTCGCTTTCCAAATCATCACGAAAGTAGTCAGAAAGAAGGTCTTTAGAACTGTCTTAGACGAAGGAGCTTGTAACATCACCTACGACTCTGAAAGCCTTTGATGGACGAGTTTTCCAGCCCCATGGTCTCATATTAGTCCTTGCAGTCAATCTTAGGGGAAAAACTATTTCTATTCAAGTAGACGTAGTAGACGCCCCATTAGATGACAACCTCCTTCTAGGAAGAAATTGGTTTTACGCCATGACTGTTGTTGCTTCGACGGTATTTCGCACTGTACAATTTCCACATCTAGGGAGAATTGTCACCATTTACCAGCTTGATTTCTGTATGCTAGATGTTACTACCTCTATAGCTAATAACATCCCTATGTTAGGCTAGTCCCCTCCTCCTTATCAGTCGATTGGGGTAGAAATGTTGAAGGATGAGTCCCTTATGGGGATTTTTTCGTCCTCTCCTCCTAACACAGACACAACGACAATAAATATGATTGCGTCATTTGATTATAATCCAAATGGAAAAAAAATTGTTGATTCCACCTCATTGAGTCTGCATGAAGAAATGTACAACATCATTCAAAACCTTTTCGATGATCACACTGATGAACTTCATTTAGTGGCTTCAGACCATTACCACTTGCCCTACTAGTTAGAAACATCTCTTCCTATTCTGGATTATCTCTCTGAGAATTTTCCTTCCGATGAGTCCATTATGGAGATCATGAATACAAATGAGCCTATTTGGGAGGATCACCATCATAGATCCTTGTTCCTCCCCAACACTAGTTCGGTAGACCATGACTTTGCATCCCTGTTTTCCATTGATATTTTCAACACACCTCAAAGTGCTATATTGTTGCAAGAAATAGATTCTGAAGGAAACCTATGCAACATTACTCAAACAAATCCAATTGACATATCAGCCAAGCCTGATACCATTGAGCATGTTCATGTTGGGCAGCACTGCTCAGCAGAAGAATCTGAAGCATACAAGGCACTTTTCAAAGAATTCCACAATATTTTTTCCTGGTCTTATGAAGAAATGCTGGGGATAGACCCATCCATTGTGGTTCATGAAATTAAAACCCATCCCACTGCTAAACCTGTCAGGAAAAAACTAAGGCAAGTCTATCCATGGAACGCTGTAGCTATTAAAGTTGAAATAGAGAAACTTCTCAAAGCTGGGTTTATTTACCCCATACCCCTAACAGAATGGGTATCGAACGTTGTCCCTGTCAATAAAAAGTAGGGCACCATTAGAGTTTGTATCGATTTTAGAGACTTGAACAAATCTTGTCTTAAAGACAACTTTCCTACTCCACATATTGACTAGGTTATCGATAGCTGTGCTAGAAGTGTCATCTTCTCATTCATGGATGGATTTTCTGGTTATAATCAAATTGAGATTTTACCCACCGATCAACACAAGACAGCATTCATTTTCCCATGGGGAACCTTTGCATATAGGAATTTACCCTTTGGCTTAAAAAATGTTGGAGCCACTTTCCAGCATGCTATGTCCTATGTGTTTCACGATATAAAACATATTGTTGAACCGTACCTTGACGACCTCCCTGCTCATTCATAGTGATAGGAGGACCACCCTGGTCATCTTAGAGACATTTTCCTGAGATGCCGTCATTATAATATACGCCTCAATTCTCATAAATTTGTTTTATGTGTTGAGACGGGACGCCTGTTAGGTTTTGTGGTCTCTAAGGATGGCATCTGGATAGACCCATTGAAAATTGTCGCCATTTTAGCTCTACCATCCCCAACCAACCTTCTAGAACTCCAAAGTTTACAAGGGAAGGAAAAATTTCTCCACCGTTTTGTGTGCAATTTTGCAGAGAAAACCCACGGTTATATGCGTCTCCTTAAGAAGGACACTCCTTTCTATTGGGATGAAAAATCCCAATGAGCCTTTGATAATCTTAAACACGCTCTGACTCATTCACCTGTGATACACCCCCTAGATTATTCAAATGATTTTCTCTTATATATTGTTGCCTCCACTACTACCATCGCTATGGTTTTGGTGTAGGAAAATCTCAACGGTCAGGAGCACATGATTTACTATGCTAGTAAGAATCTTATGGATTCTTAGACTTGATATTCATGTGTGGAGAAATTAGCATTGGCCACAGTCATTGCTGTTCAAAAATTTTGTCACTACATTTTGCTCCGCACAACCACTATATTGGTAGAACAGAACCCTATGTATTATATCCTGACTCATCAGGTGCTCGGGGGCAAGTACTCCTGATGGATAGTCATACTACAAGAGTTTGATCTGGAATTTGCCAAAGCCACATCAAAGAAATCCTTGGTCTTTGCTGAGCTCATGTGCGATCTTCCTTATGCTTCAATAGAATCTGAGCCCAGTGATTCATTTCCGGATGAATTCCTATTCCTGATAAGCACTACTAACCCATGGTATGTAGATTTTCTCATTTATCTCCAAACACCAAGATTTCAGCCAAATCTATCCTGTGACGATCACCGCCGTATCCATCACCATACAAAATACTACCTCATCTTGAATGAAACTTTGTATAGACATGGGATCGATCTATGCTTCGGTAATTCCTCACCCATGAGGAAGTTAAACAAGTGTTGAATGATTGCCACTCTGGATCATGTGGTGGTCATTTATCTGGGATGGCTACAACCCAAAAAATCCTTTGCGCTGGCTATTTCTGGCCTTCAGTCTTTAAATATTGTCACGAGGCTATCAAGAAATTCCCACCTTGTCAACATTTTCATCCAAAAAAGTGCACATCCTACTCCGCTACACCCTGTCATTGTCGTTGGCTCGTTTTCCAAATGGGGGTTGATTATATGCATTGTAAGGCTACCTTAGCTGAGGGGCAGGGTTACATCATCGTAGCCATTTACTATTTTACAAAGTGGGCTAAGTCCATGTCTACATATCCGAAAGATGGTAAGACTACCACTCTCTTCCTATTCAATCATGTGATAGCTAGATTTAGAGTCCCACAGTCCATAGTTACTGATCACAGATCACATTTCTGTAATCAAATGATGGAGGAACTAAGTGTCAAGCTAGGTTTTCTCCATGAAAACTCTATGCCCTATTATCCGCAAGCTAATGGTTAGGTAGAGGCCATTAACAAAGTTTTGGAAATGATGCTTCATCGAATGATTGGAGACCATAAATCCAACTGGAACCATACCCTCTTCTCCGCTCTTTGGTCTTACAGGACTTCAGTGAAAATAGCTACTGGTTTCACACCTTTCTAGCTTGTCTATGGACTCGAAGCTGTCTTGCTGATTCAATGTCAGATTCCATCCTTGAAACTTTCCGTCGAACTTCTCCCAGACACTTCCGCAGAGGAAGAGATATTTTTATACTTGAACAAACTTGATGGAACTACGAGAGATGTTTCCTTGGCTAATGAGGCACACAAGAATTGTGTCAAGGCGCAGTATGATAAATCTATCCAACCTCGTGCCTTTAATGAGGGTGACCTAATTTTGACTTACGGTTAGAGATATGACAAGCTAGGAAAAGGAAATTTCGAATCCATGTGGTACGGTTGTTTCGTTATTTCTAAAGTTTTAGAGAAAGGGGCCTACAAGCTCGTAGACTAAGATGGAATCCCTTTAGGACAACCTCGCAAAGGGTTGTACCTCAAGAGGTACTATGCCTAGATCTCTCTTGGATAGTATCTTGTATATATATATATTGCTTGATTTTCAGTGTGCTTAAGTATTTTCAATATGGTTTTGAGTTTAGTGTCCGTATCTATTTATACCATGTTTTGGTTGTGTAGAGCAGATGGATTTCTATGGCTTTGCTGATGGTGCTTTCCACCACACCTTGAATCTTGCCTCAACTGCTTGTGTTCTCTATTCCCCGGCTTATGATTTGCTCATTTTAGGAGCAGTTTGTATTGGTCCCGCTACCAACAATATCGCCAAGTATTGAGCAGTCATAGGTCTTCTAAATGAAGTTACCTCCCAATATGTTCACAACTTGGTAGTCTTGATGGACTCACAACTAGTGGTTTGTCATCTAAACCATGTTTATACCATTAGGAATCACATGGTTCTCGGTCTCTTTCGAAGGGTACGCTTGTTAGAAAGGTCATTTGAAACTATCACCTATAGGCATATCTGTAGGGAACATAATGTAGTTGTTGACTCATTAGCTAATTACATCATAGATTGGCATATTGCCGATTCAT
The DNA here is from genome assembly GCA_001517045.1 of Pseudotsuga menziesii. Classification (NCBI taxonomy): domain Eukaryota; kingdom Viridiplantae; phylum Streptophyta; class Pinopsida; order Pinales; family Pinaceae; genus Pseudotsuga; species Pseudotsuga menziesii. Next base: position 212,207 of record LPNX010468038.1, on the reverse strand, counting down.
GACATGAAAATCAAACTTGGTTTATTGTAAATAAAATATTAAAGACATATAAAACTCATGTAAAATACATTCACCATTTGAGACATATAAACACCAGGTAAAAGTCTGTATATATCTATATATATATATCTATATCTATATATATGAACATGTTTTACAAAAAATAGTTCATGATACCTCATTTGAAGCATGTAGGCTTCAGGTAAAAATCACCATACAAAATCCTAAAGCTATTAGCTTTCAGTGGATACATCATGCGCACATCGTCTAATGATGCTCGTGGTAACACATCACTGCTCGAGCTACTCTACGTAGCAGTTTGCTAAAATGACCTGGTACTCCCATTGTAGGCCTCTGATACCTCAAAGGGATGTCATCAATGGAAGCATCAAGGATGTCTAAGGTCAACCTCTCCAGGTTTTCCTCTAACTCCCCGGTCACATGGTCACCCTGCGGTATGAAACGGGCTTTGGCTCATCTATCCAATGGGGAAGCTACCCTAGGTCGTGCTGCTTTAATGTCTACATGAAAACATTCAAGTTTCATTACTTAACATAAAACACATAAAACATCAAAAACATAAAAACACTATTTCCATTTTAGGGTCTTTTGATTCTTACCAATGTCACCCCATTGTCCACTAGGTGGGAGCGATAGGTCAAGGTCACTACTGAAGTTAGTTCCTGCATATGCATAATCCTCCACCATGAGGAGCTGATCTCTCAACCATCAAAAGAATGGGTCACCGAACTTTACCTTCCCCCTTCTCGCTCCAGTATGGGCCATAATCCAGACCCACCTCTACATGCGAGGGTCCCATGCTCTCAACTCTGTAAAGACCACTTGGGGTCTCATCTATGGAACCCACTTGAAGAAGAAGCAAGATAGAATGGAACCAAAACCAAATTGCTTCAGTTCCCCCTGCCGACACTTGGTCAGCTGATCCTTGAAGATCGGAAGTAGGGCTTCCACCCAATTAAATACTGTAGGCACCATGGCCTCTATGGCATAGAGCATATGTGCTCTAGATTCCTGGTGTACTCCTTGAATTCCCGCCACTCTCTGAATGGTAAACAACACAGTCCGTAGAGGTCCATCCATCACTACTTTTATGGGGATTTTCTTCCCCGATGTCCTTGTCCCAGGACTGCAGTGATGATCTATCAACTCCTGAGTAGTAATGTCCCCCCCACGGGAACCAGTCAGCGAGATGGGAGCACCCCATTTTGAAAGTCCCGACAAGAAGTAGATGTCCTCTATCTCAATTGTGAGCACCAACCTCGAAATATTTTTTCTTCGGATTCCACATTTGGAGTATGTGCTCTAGTAATTGCTCATGCGATACCATACTAGGTGTGCGAAAGAACTTTAAGAGTCCACAGTCTCTCAATGCGGCTATGCAACTCGCATTTTGTTTGGCGAAGGCATCATCATTATCATGCTATCTCTCTTTCCATATGACCATTTTTTACTAACAAGAACCTACCAAAAACAATCACAAGAGTTGTTAGAATCATTCTTAATCATCCAAATCAATTAAAATGAGCTATTTTTTCTTGTGTAACCATTTTTATTTCACCACAGCCGGCACCACCTATGCACTATGTTTTCGGCACGGTTCTAGCGGGGTACTGCTTATCCCGCAAGGGATAAGAGCGGTGCCCACTCCCATGATTTTAGGGCTTGATATACAAGCCCAAAACACCATTAAAAATCAAAATTGAAGGAATAAAATGAAATAGTAGGGTCTGGGCTATTACCTGGAATAGACGGTGCATGAAATCGATGGTGGATACTCCCGATATCAGTGACTGAAAATCTGGCCAAGAAAATGCTCCAAAGGCTCTCCACTATGGGTAAATAGTAAAATGTTTTGATTTTTTACTATTTACATGACTTTTATACACATTTTTGGGTTTGACATGCTATAGTTTTGTTTTAAAATAATTTATTACTCAAAATCTATCAGTCGTAATCCTTTAATGTCAGTTATTGGGGCATTTAACACCTGTTTTTGAGTCGTTGCAGGATAGAAGAGCAGTAGCAGTAAAGTTTTGGAAGTTCGTTTTTTACTTTTTCATATTGCCATAAAACAGAAAAAGTCTTTGAGCATTTATTGAGACACTTTGGTCATGCTCTCAAAACATAGCATCAAAGGTTCGAGTCTATTTCTGATTCTTTTCAGACTCGTAAAATCTCTCATTGTGAAAAGAGACCTAATGGAGTCTTCTTTAAAATATTTTCAGGATCCTTAAATATGAAAATATTGTCGAGTGATCTTGTCTTCTTCACACTCGTTAAAGCATTTGAAGAGTCATCTCTCTGATGGTAGGTTATCTATTTTTCGGTTCGGATGGACTATTTACAAAAAAGGAACACTCCAACCAATCATGAATGGAAGAGTTATCTAAGGTATTATTTTATACTTTTTCTGGCCTTAGGGACTAAATCATACGAAAAAGAACCCTATGGAGTCTTCTTCTGTGGTCGTTTAGACTATATAAACATGAACGATACTGAGTTTTCTTTCATTGGACTCATTAAATTAAACATTGAGAGACCCTTTTTTGGGAACGAACCCCTCCTCTCTCAGGTTCGTAGAACATATGAGTTTGGACTTGTCTTCGGACAAGCTATAACAAGTGTTTGTTACCCTCTTTGAACTTGTAAAACTGAAAAGAGACACTCATCGATCATGATGGAGAAAATGGGAAGGGAATCATTTTGCAAATAACTAGCAGTTGTCATTACCTTTGAACATGGCACTTGTATGCATATCATTTCATTCAATTGGGTATTCAACTAATTTCCATGACGATCCACTTTCATGAGTCATGCCACTCCTTTGAGTCTATCAAAAGAATGCGTTGTCCACTGTCGCATTGTGTGTCTGTTTGGTTTAGTCATGCTGCCAAGTCTTTTGTCATGCCACCCGATGTTCAAAGAGAAGCCGAAGAAGTTTACCTTTGCAGTCAAAATAGTCTCCGTGTCAGTACTTTTGAGTTAGTATTATGGTTACTACATTCACATCATTCCAGAACTATGTTCCGAGTTTCGTGTCATCGATATGGGACTCATCATGGCCCTCCTTCGACGAGACTATTCCGGTCAACGTCATCTCATCATCCGGGAAATAGTGTTAGAAACAAAACTTAGTACCTTGAGATCTGTATGCCTTAATGACAGATTCTCTCGCTCTCGACATAGGTTCACGTCATTGACCTTTGATCGATAGAATCGACTGGGTGTTTGACATCGAAACATCTATTCACACTTAGTAGATTGTAATACATTACCTTGGGAATCATTGACATCAATGGTGATCTCCCTCGCACTTCTTAATGGTTCACATCATCAACCGGTAATCAAGTGGTTTCTACCATGTTCGAATTCAGATGATTGTAATCACATGGATAGAATCGTACTTTGTGGAAGACAAGATGAAGACCCTGGGTATTTGTTTAGCGCTCATTGCTTTCCCCAGGTTGCGATGGAGTTTTGTATATCTAGAATGGATCCACATTTGTGTGGTCGTGTCTATGCTCAAATATGCATCTATATGACATAGATCTACGTTGTATGTCTGGCAGCTATGTCCAAGTTTGATTCCTCTATCACATGGATCTACGCTGTATTCTAGTAGCCATGCTTGTTTATTCCTCTCATGGATCTGCCTTGTATTGGTCCATAGCCATGAGTTGGTTATATTTGTCTATGAGTCAAAAGTATTAATGTACTATAGATTCCTACTGGATGACATTCTCCGACCGAGCTGACATTTTCACCTCGAAGTGACAACTTGTTCTCTCAAAGCTCTCTCTTATTGTTTCCCTCTAAGTCTCATGCTTTGGGGGGCATTCTGTTATACCCAAATCTTGTCACCATCATGTGATAAGACCATTAAATTTTATGTTTTCCCTTAATCCCAACACTTAGAGTGGAAACTTGCTCTGTTTTTCAATTCTACTTGAAAAAAACTAGCACCACGCTTTCCTTGTGGCCAATGAGCGGCACCTTTCTCAACACCACCTGTATCCTGTTTTCAAGAAGCGGTGCCACTACCTATGGTATTTGGTCTAAAAGCAGTTCTCATCTAAACCACTCTGTCATAAGGGAAGAAAAGCGGTACCCTGGGTAAAATGGGAAAAAAAGTTTCTCGAGGCTTCTAGATCATGAGCCTAATGTCCTCCCTTATCCCTATCATTATGGGTTAGTTTGAGCTTGAGATCCCCCATGGTAGGATCTTGGAGCCACCTCACCCACATTTTTATCAACTATTCCTATCCATTGAGCCTTCTAAATACAAGTTCATGTCCAAAGTTGAGGGGGAGAACTATAGAGGTATTGTTATGCTGTTGGATTGACCACTTAGTCCAAGTCATTGGAGAGCATAGAGAGAAAATTTGGAGCTTATGGGGATGAAGTGTTTGTCTTGTGGAGGGGCTTGTTGACACTAAGGCAACGATTGTAAGCTTCTCCATACATTCTTAATGCAAAGCTGATTTTCGTCCCACATTACTGTTGTTTTGATTTAACATGTACATGTTGTTAGATTCCTTAGTCACTAACATGGATAAGTATATGATCTTTCAGTAGCTTTTATGTGTTTCCATGTTTGATCTATTTGCAGGTACACAAGTTCACAATTGAAGTAGTATTCCAGGTGTCTACGACATTCAGGGAAGGTCTTCATCCTTTTCCGTTCACTCATTTTTTCTAGATCTGAACCATTCATACCAGAGGAACAACTTCTATCCACAGAATATGCAATATTCCTGACAACACAATCCATCAACAAAAGTATGCTAGGCTGAATCTCCATTGAAGGGTGCATCTTTCTGTCAAAGTGGAATTCAATTCTGGGCATTTTCAGTTGTTGGTGCGGGAAATTAGGGATTTCTATAGAAGAGGAATTTTTGAGTGAGCCTGGCATATGATTTCTCTCCTCATCAAAATATAAGTTTAGAGACATGGGTTGAGATTTTTGGTTGGGTATAACTCCGGGAAAGTCAAACCTTAGTTTGACCCCGAGCTGAAAAAACCCTAAAATACTAAAACTGATAAGGTTTGGTACATTCTCTATATCGTGGGATTGGACAAGGCTCAGGAGATGAAACTTTTATAGGTCGAATATAAACTCTTGATTTACACTGTGTCCAAAGTTCAATCTCAAATTCGCTATATTCTAGGAGATATGATCCCTCCAAGGTAGGGTTCCAACCTCTTCTAGGATTCATCCTTAAACAGGAAACCTAGGGATAATTTCTATATCTTGGGATTCGAAGGTCCAAATGAAATTTCTGAAGATTTTATAGAAAGGGAATGAACTATACTTTCTGTGGTTCAAGATTCAGACCCAGAATATGAAACAATGACATATGGAAGTCTGTACAACTTCGCTATGTTGAACAGTCCTGAAACAGTTCTCCTTGAGAAAATGCTCATAAGTCCCAATTGGTGAAACCAATTATGATGAGACCTATAGTATTGGAACAGGAATAGGTGAGTCTACCTCTGTGTGAAATTTCAGATAGATAATAGCATTAATTTTTGAGGTACCACAGAAACAGTATCAGGCATTTTTGTAGAAGAAATTGGAAAACTAGGGCTTCCTGTTCTGGGAGCTTCCCTCCACTGTTTTCAGAAAAGGAGTACATTGGATAGATCACCTTGAAGAGGTATATATTTCTATCCAATAAGATCTTAAAGATTTTAAGTTTTGAAAATTAGGGTTTCTCTAACAAACCCTAGATCAGCCAGCTCCGGAACCAGGACGGACACCTCAAATCAGTAAGATCTAATATTTTTCTATTTTCATTTGAGGTTCTCATTTCAAAGTGATCTATCACATCAGCTTGATGATAATCTTGGTGAAGTTGACAACTTCCAAGCATGGAAGTATATGATCTCTCTGAAGAAAATTAATTGGATACCTTCATGAGTAGAGAGGTTCCAGTTCCAGAGGGAGATGAAGCTAAAAGCCTTACATAAGAAGAACTTGGTCAAGGCCAAGAAGATCATTGTGTATTCAATCACGGATCACCTTATACCACAAGTGTCTTCCCTAAAAGACACTAAAATATATGTTTGATTCCTTTACCAAGCTATTTGAATGGAAGAACATAAATCAAAATATGACTTTGAGAAAACAATTGAAGAATGTGAAGATCCAGAATGCAGAGACCATACAATCATACTTTATGAGGGTCTCTCAAATCAAAGAAAAACTTGTAGCAGTAGAAGAGGAAGTGGAGAATGTAGAAGTGGTGAGAGCCACTTTGAATGGCCTCCCAGGATCATGGGATTCATTCATGCGAGGAATGTGTGCCAAAAGGAAGTGATTAATTTCAGCAGACTCTGGGAAGAGGAAGAAGCTTGACTCATAATAAGAGAAGAGAATATGGGAGCAACTAAAGATCAAGCTCTCACCATCAAAAAAAGATCCCTTAAGCAATGAGGAAAATGAAGAACTAAAATCTTGAAGAACCTCTTATCCATCTAAGCATTTGGATGAGAAACGATGAATGTAGAAGATGATGAAGTTGAAGGCTCAAGAAGGAGTCTACCCACGAAACAAATAAAGATAAGTATTCAATTGTCATTTCATGATATTGTTTTGTTATGCATTTGTTTATATTCAGTTAATGTATTATGCATGATAGAATGTTTGCATTAATGACAGTATAATACTAATATGCATGTGATGGGTAAGTAGCTCATGGTGCTATACAACTCTCCATTTCTACTTATCTAGAATGAAACCTCTTTGCCGACATATTGGATTAATGCATAGTCTCAATGTTGTCCTTGTAGAGATGGAAGGCATCTAGAAAAGTTTCCCTGAGATATGGATGAATGTTGTATTGGCTAAAGTAGTTGCATGATCATGTATTTATGCATAAGAATTTACCATCATGAATACGCATTATGAAATGTTTCTAATCATAAAAAAGGCGCATTTGACTTGTAGGAAACATCGCGTACATAATCACCTAAAAGAAAAGAAGGATGAGACTTGTTTTGAAAAACAAGTGATGACAAATAAAGAAGAATATGATGATACTTTCAAAGAATTCAAGAGGCCTCAGCCACAGTGCAGTTATGCGACATTGTTGAGCAACATCATTGATGCAGAGCCTTCCAGATATGAAGAAGTAACAAAAAATAAAGGGAAGACCAGTTCAAGAAGAATGATGTCTAGGATACAGTATTGATACATGAAAGAAAGTTCATAGTTCCATCATGCAGTAGATGGAAACATTGTGGGATACAAGGAAAGATTCGTAGCACGAGGCTTCTCATAAAAAGAAGGCATAGACTATGAAGAGACATTTGCAGCTAGTGGGGGTTGAGACACATGACAGGAAGAGTCATGTGTGCAAATGAAAGAAGGCCTTGTATGAGCTCAGAAGATACCCATGGAATAACACATACATGATGAGCTTGATCAAGATCTTAACATTTGCTACAAGGTTGAATATGAAAGCCTATAGAGGATGACAAGCTCACAAATGGGTGTGAGAAGAATGTTTTCAAGATAGATCTTGGTATCCAATGACCCTAGATGGATATAGAGAATATTAGTAGCAAAGGAAGCTACTTGTCACTCTGGTACATAATGTTTCAAGCATAGAGTATGAAAGACAGATGGAGAATGATGCTTTGCTTCAGAGGGAGTGACTGCAGAAGATCCTGAGGTTCGACATGGTACAACAGGATGGAAATATTACTTATGACTCTAGGATTTACTGAGAGTAAAGTGGATTCCAACCTTTTCTTCAAGGTTGAAGGGTGGAAGAATAGTGATGCTCTTGTTATATGTCAATGAATTGTTCCTAACAAAAAAGAGGAACTCAAAAAGAGACTTGCTACCGAGTTTGAGATGAAGAACTTGGATATGATGCACTATTTTCTATGTATGGAGGTGTGGTAGAATGCAGATGGAATTTCCTTGAGACAAGGGAAGTATATGGTAGATATCCTGAAGAGATTCGGGATGATGGATTGCAAGGCCATGACCACACCTATGGTATCGAACCTGAAGCTATTGAGCGATGCTTCATTAGAGTTAGTTGATGATACAATGTATCATCAGATGATTGGGTCCTTGATGTACCTGATGAACACAAGACCAGATATTTGCTTTGTTGTGAACACCTTGAGCCAGTTCCTGGCATATCCGAGACATGTTCACTTGATTGCTGCAAAGCATATTCTGAGGTACCTAAAGGGTACAATTGATTATGCGCTCAAGTATAAGGCGAATCAAAAGATTAACCTAGAAGGTTATGTTGATTCAAATTGGGCAGGCAATGCCATCGATAGGAAGATCACTTCAGGGTGTTGCTTTAGTATGGGATTAGGTGTGATCTCTTAGTTTAGTAGGAAGCAATCCTATGTGGCACTAAGTACAGCTGAAGCAGAGTATGTCGTAGCTTGTTCAGCTAGTTGTGAGGCAGTATGGCTGAGGAAGCTACTGTCTTATTTATTTGATCTCCAGTTAGATGCTACTTATATATATTGTGAAAACCAGAGTTGTGTAAAGTTGTCGAAGAACCCGGTGTTCCATGACAAGTCGAAGCATACTGAGATCAAGTATCACTATATTAGGGATATGGTGCAGAGAGGAGCAGTGAAGCTCCAGTATGTTGTGATGGACGAACAAATAGCTGATGTGTTGATGAAGCCATTGGCCAGAGTGAAGTTTGAGTACTTCAGGGAGAAGCTTGGTGTTCTCCAGATCGAGGTTCCCTCCAAGGGGAAGCGATGAGTCTGTGAGCCATTTTGACATGGTGAGAGCATTGGTTCCTTCCATGGTTAGATGTAAGGGCTGAACCATTCTGTCATGGTGAGAGGATTGGTTCCTTCCATCTCAAATATGAGTGATAAGCCATTCTGATGTGACTGTTGGATTGGTTCCTACATGATCAGATATAAGTTCTGATTTCCATTCTCTGAATGGAGGTACCTGGTCAGTTACTAGGAATACTTAGTCTAGGACTAAGGGCCATTCTGATATGACTGTGGGATGTGGTCTCACATGATAAGATATAAGTGCAGGGACATTTTGATGTGATTGAGGGATGTGTTCCCACTTAATCAGATATAAGGAATTATGCCATTCTCTAGGAGAATGGAGGCACCTAGTCACTTACCAGGAACTCTCAGTCTGGGACTGAGAGCCATTTTGACATGGGGGAAGGATGGGCCCTCCCATGGTCATATGTAAGGGCCGTGCCAGTCTAACATGGGGGTAGGATGGGCCCTCCCATGGTCAAATGTAAGGGTTGATGCCATTCTCTGGGAGAATGGAGGAACCTGGTCAGTTACCAGGAACCCTCAGTCTGGGATTGAGAGCCATTTTGACATGGGGGCAGGCTGGGCCCTCCCATGGTCAGATGTAATGTCTAGGCCATTCTGACATGGGGGTAGGCTGGGCCCTCCCATGGTCAGATGTAAGTGGTCAGATGGTGGATGTGTTCCTTTAATGGTTAAATGTGAGTGTTGAGCATGCCATTCTGACATGGGGACAGGCCGGGCCCTCCCATGGTTAGATATAAGTGCTGGAAGGGCCCTTTTGACTGGGTCATATATGAGTATTGAAGAATATGAAGAACTACTTGGAGGCTAGGCCTACAACCAACATGAGAAAGGGCTGGATTTGTTGAACTTCCTGTGATGAGAAGAATCAAGAGATAGCACCAGTGGTGATAACCCATTGATGATCCAGATCGAGTGATGAGAAGAATCAAGAGATAGCACTAGTGATGATCCATATCTAGTGATGATGATCCAGCAATGATGATCTAGATCCAGTGATGTTAATCCAGCAGAGATGATCCAGATCCAGTGATGATGATCCAGATCCAGTGATGATGATCCAGATCCAGTGATGATCCAGATCAAGATGAATATGACTTGAAGATGACGAGGACTTGATGATGATCCGGATGATACAAAGAAGAAGACTTGTGATGATAAATTGTGTCGAGAGAATACCTTTCTAGTTAAGAGGGAGTGTTGATGTATTTGTAACTTCGGAATGTATTCACTTATATATCTTATGTACTGTACCCCGATGTTTATTCTGGGAAGTGTCTGTAATGTATTTGAGTCATGTCATGCCCTGATGTTTCTATCGGGAGATTCAACAATGTAAACAAGTCATGTAAAGTCATTGTGAGTAACCCTCCTATTGATCAAGGGTTAAAGTACCCACAGTTGTGGGGCACTAGGGTTATTAGACTCTCCTAGAGATGTAGGCTCTAGTAAGTAATTTTTAAGTGAGGCCGACATGCTGGAGTGGAAATTAAGTGAACGAAATAATATAAATAGGGAGTGAGCCTCTCTATTTATCAAACCACACTCACTCGCTGGGGCGCATGAGTGAGAGAAGTTTTCGGAAAAAAAGAGAGAGAGACTACTGCTGTTGGGAGATCATCTTTATGTTTTTGGGTTTTACTTTTGGTGTTGATTCTATCTCTGAGGAAGTTGCGTGGTTTTCTCCTTTATGGTTTCCCCGAGGAGAATCTTTGTGTCTATTGTCTATTGTGTTTGATTGTTGTGCTTGTTATTCTCTTAGTTAAATATCCTAATATACTGCTAGATTGAATGATAAAAATATAACAGCTAGCAAACTTAATAATCTCATAGTCCAACTTTATCATTTCCAAGTCTTTGACAGTTGTATCTGCGGGAGATTCCTTGTTCGTTTCTACCCGTGTCATCCTTCCCTATAAAGTCTCTAGGATACCTTGTGTCCTATCCAAAAAATAAGAGGCTGTATTTATAATTTCTTCTAATCTGATGTCTATCTGTTGAACTTTAAATATTTCTTCCACCATATGCAACTAAATTTGATGAATCTTCTTTCAGAGTGTAAGGGCATGCTTCTTTAAAGGTTCAATATCAACCTTCTGCTCCATAGCTGACTTCAGTGAAGCTGCAAGCGAATCATTTTGTTCCTCCAAGGCTACCATATGGCTTTCGTATAGCTTAGCCTTTCCTTCTGCAGTGGTCTTCTTCAGCTGCTCGTTTCTTTTCTTCTTCTTCTGTTCTCAATCAGTTCTCTACCTCCTGTACTAGTGTGTTCACTTCTTCCTGCCTCTTTTTTGCTTCCTCTTCTTCTTTCCTTTTCTACTTCTTAATAGCTTTACCTTTACCACCAACAGTAGCTATCTTCTGCTTGAATATTTTCTTTAAATCTGTCATGTTCTTAGCATTTTGGAAAGTTTCTTCATCCTTATTACAGAAATTGGTATATTCAAAATGTACTCCAGCTTCGGTGCAATACTCAACAAATTTTCCTGCAGAGTCATTCCTATGGAAATTCATTTCACCGAAGTGAAAATACTATAATTCCTTCACAAACTCTATTGCATTATTTACCTCGGAAAATTTGTAGCTTCCTACGAAAAAGGGAACTACATGATAGACTGCTTTCTTTTGCTTAAAAAGGAACTTTCCTACTCCATCAATATATAGCTATCTCACTACCTCTTTGTGGACTACATAGTCTGTGGCATATTTCGGTAGAAGAGAAGGGGCTCTCAAACCACCATACATTCTTAAATATAGGCCCTCTTCTGTTAGGTAATAGCTTACATATTCTTGCACAACTTTTAAATCTCATTCTGACATACAATTTCATTCAGACAAGAAGATCAATGTGTACAAGGGCATGATGAAGTTTTCAAGAATTTCCTTGTAGTAGCTGTAATATTTATGGCCCAAAATAGTTTATAAGCTGCATACATTGGAGCTCAGTCCTTATCCTAATGGCACTTTAAGGTTGGGAACGACTGAGTGCACAGAATGCAATCAATCAAAATGGAACTCATGTAAAATTCTGACTTCTTTTGGGACACTCCTCCCAAGGCTATGCATATACAGACAGACAAACTGTTGGACACTATAATTTCCCAGTTAAAAAATGTACCTTGTAGAAGGGATTTCTCCCTTACTACAGGGTAGGAATGGCTACCTTCCATCTATAGGACAGAAGGATAGGATTCCTGATGGTAATGCAAGAAAAATGAAGCAAAACTAAAGCAAAGAGAACAGAAAAGAAAGAAATGGAAACCCTACACACAAGTTTAGACTCTAGAAACCTGCATACAACTTGTTAGAACATAAAATAAACCTGCAAGCAAACTATGTTAGAAAAACTAGAAATAAAAATGACATTAAACAAAGCTTATACCTCTTGGTGGAAATGGGCCACCATGCCCTATCTTGGAGAAGCACCTCTCTCTTGGCAATGGGGGAGCTATGGCTCAAAGGGAAGATGGATGAGAGGGAGTGTGGGTGGCTTGAGAGGCAAATGGTCTCAGGGAATTTATTCGGGCAGCATAACAGTATGCAAGGGAGGAATGTTTTGAGAGTGACCACCACCCCTCTATTTATAGTTTTTCTCAATACTTTTAGGGTTTTAAGCCCCTGGTTGGGGCTTCAACCCCTTTTTTTGGGATTTTAGCCCCTTTCACTCAATCTTTAGCTCCTTATAGGGTTTTGGGCTCCTTTGAGGGGTTTTATCCCCTTTTTGGAGGCTTTATCCCCTATGAGAGCTATTTAGGCTCTTTGTAGGGGTTTTTAAGCCCTTTTTCATGTTTTTAAGCCTCCTTGAGGGTGTGGGGGTAAAATGGGGTAAAATGAGAGTACTGCATGGGTGTCCTTGGGTGATGTAGGCCATTTAGAGCTGAGTGAGGGATTTTTTGGGTTAACATACCTTGTGTAGAAAAAAAATAGATAACTGGTATCCAATCCATTTTAAAACTTTTCCCATTAGCTCTTCCAAAAATTATGTTCTGCATTAAAACAATCAACCTATATGGAGTACAGAGAGTTGATGTTTCATACTCTCCAAAAGCCCTTGTATGGAATTTCTTTCCTGGTATCATCATCTTCTTAACTATTTCAACCATGTCTAAATTCAGCTCCTTTAACCAACTTTCAGTCAGATAAATTTGTGCTGTTGGTAAATTATATGCCATAGATACATAAGATGGGATATTTGTAGCATAAAATTGCTTCATGGTATTTTCCAATATCATCTATGTTACATCTGCCCTAGGCAGAATCCGATTTATCACTTCCAAACATGGGAAAAGCTCAGGTTTGGTAGCCACTTTCATAATGGCTGACCTTTCAATATTTGCATACATGTGCATATCTTCAAAACCAGCATCTGGAATAGTGTGGTTTGAAATCATCCTATACAACTCTCCCCATTTATATTCTGGCTTAACTCCGGTAATATCCTTAGTATATTCATAGATGACTTCCACTCTGGTTATCACTTGCACTTCAGGTTCCTCTTCGGCTCCTTGGGCTTTCTTCTTTTGTTTGTGCGGCATACTGTTGTGTTGATAATTTACCTGTAACCATCATACAACATGATCTCAGTCTATCTATCTCTAGCAAGTGAGGTAATGAGAAAGCAATAAAGCAACTAAATATTACCATTTCGTCGATATGCATATTGAAAATTATTATCAACACCCATAGTTCCTCTGAATGATAGAATTTAAACAAAAAGAAACTGCAAATAATGTTGCCCCCTAAACCTGCTAAAACTATGCTAGCTCAAAACCCTAATCTCTTCTAACTTCCTAAAAATATACATGTGCATATTGACTGAGGCAAAGACTCACACTGCTGTTTGTTTCAATACAAAAAACCCTAAACCCTTTTCAATTTCACGGCCCTCCTGCGTCCCATGGAAAAATACCGTCAAAGGAGACAAGGCCATGTGGATTGGGATTTAAAACAAGGTCATAATGAATAGGGAGGTGCAGAAAAAACACACTCATATGCACCTTTCCCTAACCTTCCCAACAAACGAAACTACCACAAACGTATTCATGGTTGCACAATGGTGGATACTAGAAAACCTAACCGGCCAAAATGAAAACGCTCACAAATGAGCATGCCACATCTGAAATAAAGGGATCTCATCGTAGGAAGACCACAAAAATACAAAAAACATTACCCTACCACAGAAACCTAACCCTATCCACCCTAGGGGTTTAAACACCAACAAAAACCAAGCAAAAACAAATTCGTGAATGGATCCTAACTGGAAACGAAGATGCGGGTGACCTGGATAGGAGATAACTTCTGCGGGCGTAGAGAAGAATGTATGGAAGCTTGACAGCTGCGTGTAATCGATTTTCATGGCTACCACTATGAAAATGACAAGTCACGAGCTCACAATGGTGTTATAAACCTCGTATGGGAGTGAAACATTAGCGAGAAAAATATTAACAAAACACCGAACATATAGTCCTGAAGACATCCGCAACATTGGACGGGAACGACTCTACCTACCTGGTAATCGCATGGGAAAGACACATTGGAAATCGGTAGGACTAACTTCTTTAGTATTGGCAGGGAAATCATGAGGGTTCATATTGACTCAACACTAACCTTCTACAATGTCGGATGGTGGACAAACTAAATCTCTTGGTTCATTCTGAAACACAAAACCGACGACGAAAATGTCAACTTCCCTGGATATCAGGAAACAATAATCGAAGGGACATCCGATCCATTGGATACACTTTATACTAAAACACCGGAACCTCGACAAAATATATCCGAGAGCCTAGATCAACTCACTCCCAATACAATGGATTAGACCTCGAAGGGCTTCTGATACACACATCGGAAAGATAGTGAACTATGCTTCTACTGTTTCGGAAGACTAGTCAACTAAGCATCTGATATGGACATGCAAAAAACTAAGTTTTTTCAAAAAACAGTTGATCCCTGTGCCAACTTTGGTATAAATAAAACATTCCTAGGCCGTCTAGATACTGAAAAATAAAGGGAGGGACCCTAAAAATAAAAAAATTCAGGGACAAAGTTGCAGTTACAACAATTGGCGATTACCTGGCAAACTTAGATCTCTGAACAACTTTTTCTTTGATACAACAGATTGTTTTGGTGATATCATTTTATTAGGTTTCTTCAAGATATTTGGATTCCAAAATGCAAGATTTATGAACTTTAGTCATTGATGATAGTCCAAGTTTAAGAAGGGGAACCAGGATTTCAAAAGTCTGGATAACTCTTCTGAGGCTGAAGATATGAGTTTTATTTTACCTTTTCCTTTGGGTGTCTTCCAACTTAGACACCACATGATCGTAACATATGGTAAATATATATATCCGTTTGTTCTTCATTCCCATGCCAATTTGCACTTTTCGATGCTTCTGGACTTTAGCCTTTTTGAGTCCTCCTTATTTCTTTCTTTTTGAATTTTAATTCATGATCCTCTATCCATAGTATCCTTTTGTGTGAGAGATATTTTAATTTTAACTCACGGATGGAGAATAACTTTGGCAATATCATTTATACTGATGTGGTTCAATATGTTCTTTTTATACATATTGCTTTTTTGGAGATTTCGACTCTTAATAGCCTTTTGGATTTCAATTTATGTCATGGGATCATTTAAATATAATACATTGTTTACCTTGCTTCCTTTCCAAGGGTCTTTTGTTGTTACCCCCTAGGACAGTTTTTAATGTGAGATGAATGGAGCCTTAGAATAGTACTATGGACTTTTCTATCCTTAGTTATTTTACAAGTATTAAGTAGGAATCCAAATGTGTTGATAAACTATTTAGAAAATATGCTAGTCTTGAAGAATCTTTAAGCATTGTAAACATAATAGTAGGCAGTCTTTGGTCAAAGACTTCAGTTTATCCAGAACTCTGATGAACTCCAAAAAACCAAACATTCGTGATGATTTATTGAAACATAAACAAACCAAAGTATACCTGCAATAAAAAACTCTAAGCAAGTAAAAGCAAACAACTAAAACTAATCTAAAGTAAGCAAACAAACTAAATCATTTATTTATGTACATGAAAACAAAATAAAAAACCATTAAGAAAAATAAGGCTTGAGAACTAAACCATTTACTGGTAAGTTCTCCTCCCACCTCTATAAGTCTTACAACTTGTAAGTCAAGGGGCCTATCTTTGCTGCAATCTGAAAAGGGCCTACCCATACTTTCTAAAACTTAGTGTGCTTTCCCTTCTCATCATGGGGGCGATCCCACTTAAGAACCAAATCACCTACTTCGAATTCCTTATTCCTAGCTTTGTGTTTTTCAAACCAATGTTTCACCATTTCTTGTTGATGCTTAAATATTTCCCAAGATTTGTGTTGGAATATACTAAACCCACTCACAACTTTGGATAAATTAATTAATCATTTTTTGATTAATTATTCACCCACTAGCTTAATTAGTTGGCATCCACTTGCACCTTAAAGTCAATACTTGCCATCTATATCCTAGGAAAAATTTATTTCCAATTCTAGGTTGATCTTGACCACCTTTTGACCATCCAGAATTAGTATACAGGACTTTACAGCAGATTCTGCTTTATTCTGCTTTTTTTGCTTTTCTTGTTTTTCTATGGATAAGATAAAAGCTAGTCAACTAGGAAACTAGCAGCTTTTGTTTCCAACCCATCCTCCATTAGTTTTTCTCCATTTTATAGGATTATCATGGTTTTTTCCATCTCCTTGACAACTCACTCATGCTTTTTCGAACTCGCGAGGTCCTTGATAGATTTGGGAAGTGCTTTAGCCACCAATGAGGGTTTGCTATATTTTGGTAAGTCAACCTTTATGAGCTTTATGAGTTGTTTCCATACAATTCGATTTTCCTATGAGGGATGTACTATTTATGTACACTATTACTCATCATTATTCAATGGAAGGATACACACCAATATTCATCTCTTCATTCATGTGATTCGGTCTCTCTTCTTCTCTCTATTTTTATTGTGTATGCTTGTGAGAATTCTTAGTAGCAAGATCTATTTCCTGTGCTTCTTCTTAGCATCATTGCTCATAGCATTTATCCATTATTTCTACATGGTATCAGAGATACGGGGAGCACAACCTTTCCATCTTCTACAACAGCAAGGTTGATCAAGTTCTACAGAGTTGAGGAGCGCATCTAGTCTCCTATCCCTCTTTGAAGAAGAGCTTGTCTAGCTTACAAGATTTTCTCCTAGTTTGTTTTGCAGTTTGTAGAGAGTATCTACTAGATCATATCAACAAATTCAATATGGATTCAAAATTTCCTCTACTATCTCCTTTCAACTATGCTGATTGGAAGCCAAAGATGAGTGCATACTTGAAGAGGAAATGTCTCTTTGATGTCTCCATTGGTGCATTGAGTGAACCTAAGTCTTATGAAGAGAAGATTGATTGGATAAATAATTGTGATAGAGCTTATGGAATTATGTGTTTGGGAATGTCTCCAAATATATACCATCTCATAGATTTTTCTGAGTTTCCATTTGAGCTTTGGAAAATTTTGGACAAAGCTTTTGGTTTGCAGGAAATAGAAGATGAAGCATGGAGCGAACCCAACATCTCCTCTTGTTCTCTTTCTCAAGATTTCTTGGCCTCTACATTCTTTGATGAAGTTTATAATGATGAATAAGTTTCTCATATAGTTCATGTTGTTTCTTCCCTCTTTGATTCGAATGCTCCTCCTTTAATCAAGAAGCAAATATTGAAGAGCCATATTTTTTTGTGTCTCTCGAAGGTGATTTTTATTCTTGTGATACTATTGATGAAAAAGAAGTAACATATGGAGCTGCTACTGATATTGATATTGATTATGATCCTATAACCCATTCATTTTTCTCTAAATCTCCTATCTTAGATTCTGAGATCTATGTGCCAGATTCTTCACACCTTTTGCATACCTCTCTCATTGATTGTGCGCAACCCAATGACTTCCAAGATGCTTTCTTAGCCACATAAAGCCTTCTTTGTGTCATACCACTTACCTTACTTGATCTAATGTGCTTCAGCATATCCTCCTTTGTTCTTAGCATCAATACTCAGAGCCTTCTTGAAGATTTTGAACATCTCCTTATTTCCTCCTTTCATACAGAGGATTCATTACCAGTGTATTCCCATGAGTCTATTGCTATGCTTATATGTGATCCTTTGGATTCTGATTTAGAAGCATATTTTTAGGTTGATACACATATCATACCACCATCCATACCATCTACCATAGCTTTTAATAATCCTAAGACTATACAAGTCCCTAGTTCACTAGTTGATTCCTCATTGGTCTCTTATGCAATGATATTTATCTTACATGATTTGAAGTCTTTCCTAACTTTCAGTGGCTGGTTACCAATGACCTTAGTCATATATGGAGTGATATTAAACATGTTTGGATCTGTTATAAACACTTATGGTTAAGATCTTATGCCCATCCATCATTCATATGTTTACACCTATCAGTTTTCCCTAGTTGCTCATAATTTTTCTGGTCTAGCCCTATATCCTCATGGAGCCATTGAATACTTTATCCTTGCTGTTCCATATGTTAATATTTCTGATATATCATATTTTTATTAGCCTCATATCAGATCTATATAGGTGCTACATCAGATTGGAAGATTGACATGTGATTCACATCACAATTTTGCAGTTATTCAGGGAATTGGGTGTGAAATAAATTGTCTTAACTTTTGTACTCTTTGGGAAGGAGTATGCACAGATCTATTTTCCATTTTATATTATGTTTTTAGATCAGAGTTTTATAGTATCAAGAAGCATTCATATAATTCTCCTACTTCATTAGTTGATGAGATACAAGGAGTCTCTCCTCTTCCTTCTTGCAGGTTCTACACTCTAGCGCATGATCATGGAGTTCATGATTTCTTCAGCAAGTCCTTCATCCATAAGCATTTCATACATATCATTAAAGTGAATATGAAGATATGTTGAAGACATATTTCAAATTATGTTCCTTGTCCTATCTTGAGGGAGGATTTTCCCCATGTGCTTTTGCCTCTTTCCTCACATTTCCGAACATAATAATTGTTAAAGGGTGACCATAGCCTTGTTGCTGGGCCCTATATGCATCCATATTTTTTTGTCATACCATCATAAAGTTAGAATTATAGGCGGGTGTTGGAATATATTAAACCCACTCACAACTTAGGATAAAATAATTAATCATTATTTGATTAATTATTCACCCACTAGCTTAATTAGTTGGCATCCACTTGCACCTTAAAGTCAATACTTGCTATCTATATCCTAGGAATGATTTATTTCCAATTATGGGTTGATCTTGACCACCTTTTGACCATCCAGAATTAGTATACAGGACTTTACAACAAATTCTGGTTTATTCTGCTTTTTCTGTTTTTTCCTGTTTTTCTATGGATAAGATAAAAGCTAGTAAACTAGGAAACTAGCAGCTTTTGTTTCCAACCCATCCTCCATTAGTTTTTCTCCATTTTCTAGGATTAGCATGTTTTTTACATCTCCTTGACAACTCACTCATGATTTTTTCAACTCGTGAGGTCCTTGATAGATGTGGGAAGTGCTTTAGCCACCAATGGGGTTTTGCTATATTTTGGTAAGTCAGCCTTTTTGAGCTTTATGAGTTGTTTCCATACAATTAAATTTTCCTATGAGGGATGTACTATTTATGTAAACTATTACTCATCATTATTCAATGGAAGGATACACACCAATATTCATCTCTTCATTCACGTGATTCAGTCTCTTTTCTTCTCTCTATTTTTCCCGTGTATGCTTGTGAGAATTCTTAGTAGCAAGATCTATTTCTTGTGCTTCTTCTTAGAATCATTAATCATAGCATTGATCTATTATTTCTACAATTTGGACCTAGAATCTTTTTACTTTAGTAGATTATAAATTCGTATTTGCAAAATTTCATTATCAATACCTCTAGAGTCTTGGGCTAGTCTGGAAGATGGCAACAAAATATTAGGAGGGAGGACAACTTCTTTCCCATAAACAAGAGTGTAGGGTGACACACCTAAGGAATTGTTGGGTATGACTCTATCAGGCCAAAGGGCATTAGGTAAAGCTAGATGCCAGCTCCTTTGATTTTCTATCACAGTTTTCTTCAAAATTCTAATCAGATTTTTATTTTTGGATTCTGCAAAACCATTTCCTTGTGGGTAGTAGTTTGCATAATAATGTATCTTAATTCCTCTTTCAGTGACAAATGCAGTTAATCTAATAGATGAGAAATAAGAAGCATTATAAAAAACTAGGGAAATTGGAACCCTAAACCTGGCCATAATGTGATTCTGCAAGAAATCCATAACATCATCCTCGTTTACTTTTTGTAACGGAATGGCCTCTACCCATATGGTGAAATAATCAGTTGCCATCAGAATATACTTATGCTGCAGTGAGGAATTTGGATTGATTTCTTCGATAATGTCAATTCCCCATTGTCCAAATGGTTCTGAGATAATCATTGGTTTCAATGGTCCCGCTGCTTTGGTTTGTCTCCCAGCACACCTTTGGCAAGAGTTACATTTTCTAACATGAGCATGAGTATCTCTGAAAAATGTTGGCTAATAATATCTAGCTCTGAGAACCTTATGTGCTATTGTGTCCCCAAAAAAGTGACCTCCAGCAGGTCCATCATGTAATTCTGCTACAACCTTCTTTGCATCTTCTTGTTCAAAGCATCTGAGAAAGAATCCATCGTAGTTATTTCTAAATAGAACTCCATCAATAATATGATATAATGTTGATTTTATATGCAATTCCCTTCTTTGCTTGGGACTCCAATGCTCTAGAAAATATCCTTCTTGAAGATAATGGACATAAATCTGGAGTCTGGAGCTATAAATAGAGGACATAAATCCACCATGTGTAGTTCAACTTCATTATCCCAGTTGCTATCTTCATTGTTTTGACCCTCAGCCATTAGTTTACAAAGTCCTTGTCCTTTAACTATGGTTGCCGGTTTGAATTAAAGATCGTATTCTTGCAAAGCAGTCACCTAATTACCTCTTCTCTCTCCCAATTCTTTCTGCACAAAAAGGGATCGTACTGATGGGTGTGGGACTATTACTTTGGTGCGATTCTTAAGTATGTATGGCCTGAATTGCTCTACCACCTTAAAAACTGCATAAGCTTATTTATCAACCATGGGATAGTTCAATTTATCCCCTTACAAACGAGTGCTCATAAATGATATGGGGTACTCATCTCCCCCATCTTCTTTCTATGTAAGCATAACTGCTAATGAATCATTGGAAGCAAAAGTGTACAAAATATAATCTTTTTCAAAATTTGGACTTTTGAGTGATGGTGCATGGGCAACAGATGTTTTGATATTGTTGAATGCATTCTTCTCCAAATCAGTCCATTTGAACTGCACACTCTGCATAACCATTTGCTGCAAAGGTTTGATGATTTGAGCAAAGTCTGGTGCAAACCTTCACACAAAATTGATTGTCCCCATAAAAGATTGCATATCCTTTTTATTATGGGCTAAAGGGATCTGTTCTATGGCTCTAGTCCTCTTTGGGTCTATGGAGATCCCTTTTTTAGAAATGACATGACCCAGTAGCTTTCCTGTTGTGATTGCGAACACACATTTCTTAGGATTTAATGAAATGCCATATTTCTTGTAGCACTCAAAATATGTTTCAAATGAAAAGCGTGTTCCTTTTTATTTTTTGACAATACGGTAACATCATCTAGATAGACCACAACACTACGGCCAATCAGACTGTGGAAAGCTATATTCATAGCCCTTTGGAAAGTTGCTCCAGCATTGATAAGTCCAAAGGGAATCCTCCTATACGCAAAAGTTCCCCACTTGGTTCTGAAAGTAGTCTTGAGCATGTCCTCTTTTGCTACTAATAATTGATTATAATCGGAGAATCCATCTAATAGAGAGAATAGTTCAGAACCTGAGACCATTTATAGTATTTTTTCCATGGGTGCGATATGATAATTATCTTTATCGGATGCATGATTAATATTTATGAAATCTACACAAAGTCTGATCTCTCTAGAATTTTTTCACACTAGTACCAAATTAGAGACCCATTTTAAATGTCTGACTTTAAATATGATTTTAGCATCTAGCATCTTTTTCACTTCACTTTGAATTAGGGGTTCTTGCTTTGGATGCATTTTTCTTAGAGGCTGCTGATAAGGTTTGATCCCAACCTTGATTGGAATCATATGTTGTATAATTTTAGTGTCATACGTATTTAGGTCTTTGTAAGTCCAAGCAAATACATCTTTATATTGTTTGAATAAGCTGATGAATTTACACCTCTCACCGGGTGAACAACACTTCCCCAAATTCACATATTTGGGTTCAACTTCTGTCCCTAGATTTATCAACTCTAATTGTAAAGATGAGCTATGAGTCTTGACATTCACTGGCTTTCTGAACTTGTTGTTTAAATCAAACATCTGTTCCAAAGTCCTAACTCCTTTTAGAATGAAATTACCATATTGTAATTCCTCTTGATGTTCTTCGTAATCTATTATTGCTCCTTTAAATGTATCATTATTTGTTAAGCATTCCAATATTTTCTGATCATCATCGAACACCCTCATATTAGTGATGTTATATGGAATAGAAGGCCTAAAAAGTAATTCAATCGAACATCTATTATTTTTAGGTACCAACCTTGCATCTGATGTAGCTAACAAATCAATTGCTGCATTTTTTGCTCTAGTAATTGAAGAAATATTTAATGCATGAAAATTTATCAATAAATCCCATACTTCATTTTGGTAAGCCTTCAAATGCGGTGATATGCAGTGAATTTTGTTCCGAATTTGTTTAACAATGATTTCAGAATCTCCATATACTTTCATATTTTTTAGTTTTAATTCGATCAGTTTTTTAAAGTCCCTGAACTAATGCTTCATATTCGTCTGTGTTATTTGTGCATTCGACTTCTAATCCACATGAAAGAAAATGTTTATTTTTTCTGGATCAATTAGGACACAACCAGCTCCTGATCCTTCCAATGTTTTAGAACCATCGAAATAAAGAATCCAAAAACTTTCTACTCCTACTGAATTTGAATTGCTAACTACATCTGAAACTAAATCTACTATGTTACAATCAAACTCATTAGCCCATGAAAATTGAAGGAGATCGGGCTGGATATCAAGTATACTGTTGGCTTCTTTAGCTTGGTAATTTCCTGGTTCCAGTTTAATGAAATAGTTTCCCAACACAGATCTTACTGGTTCATTTTTTCCCTCTAACTGATTCACATTATACTTCATTTGAGGCTCTCTTAACACCTTTATCTAATTTTGACATCCTTTAAAAGGCAACCACAAATGTGACCAATCTGATGAAAAATATCCTTCTAACCTCACTGAGCAATCCCAGCTCAAAACCAAACCATAAGCATCTGGGATATTTGCTATGAAAATGTCTATGTACTAACATACCCTCTCATATGCAGATAAATGAATCAGAACATCTTCCATTTCTCCTATTACTTTGACTATTGTTCTGTCTAATTGAAGAACTTGACAAGTAGTTGGTTTAGGTCGACCATTGATTTGCTTACAAATTGAAAGAGGCATGACATTGACTGATGTTCTTGATTCCACTAAACAGTTATGCACATTATAGTTGAAAATATCAAAGATTAGAAGAAATGCTGGAGTTTTATACTTAGATTTTCCTCCTAAGCTCACCTCACCAATCTCTTCCTTAGGTTGGTTGTCAATGGGAGGCTCCTTCTGAGGTGTCTCAAGCGCTTTCAAAACTTGCTTTTCTTTTTGCTGAGGTATATTGCACATTTCAAACAATGAGATGTTTGCTTTAGCCTTTTTAATGTCTTCCACAATGTCATATTTCATCTCATGTTCATCCCGATTTTTCTTGACATTTTCAGTTTTATTTTCAATAGGATTTATAGGCGTATTGAATTTCTTAGGGTTCTGGTTTCAAATGAAAAACTCAGGTATGTTGATAGTTGAAGTATTACTCTTCATTTTCTTCATGTTCTCTTGGAGTTTCTTGATCTTTGGAAGTATCAAGTTATCTTCTTTTAATGGATTCTGAGTCCTTGTTGTGACATTTGTTTCTAATGTTTCCTCTTTGTCAGGGAAATCTTCATCTTCTAAGTTGAACATAGACCCATAGTCCCATACAACCAAGGTGTCTTCTTCTTGTTTTTATGTAGGTTCAAGATCTTTCCCTTTCTCTTCCTCAGTTTCTGTCAGCTTGGAATCCAATAATTGGTTCATTACTAGTGTCATAGAATTAATCCACTGTGGGCAATTTTTCTCAGAATGAGGTTGCTGATGTAAAGTGAAAAATGTATGCATTCCTACATTAGTCAAATTCATTGCTGAAGGATTGTGTGGAGGAGGTCTAGATTTACTGTTGTCTTCTCTTTTTTTTATAATAAGGCTTGTATTGTTTATGAGCCTCCTTTTATTTTTCTAAATCAATCACCCAGTTCGATAACTTTTGCATCATATTCACCATCCCATATAACTCCTGTGATAATTCATCCTTAGGTTTAGTTAATAATAGGGGCTTTTTCTTTCCATAATTTCTTTCATCTGACTGCATAGGATAGTGTTCTATACTCTCCAATTTTGCCTCTACCTTCTCAGCTTCTTCATAAGTATCTACCAAATTGGACCTAACTGATCTCTTGTAAAATATGGCTAGATCAAGCCCGAGGGCTGAGGTACAATACTCAATCAAAGCATGCTCAGATGGTTTATCATCTGCATTGAAGTTATTCAGGTTTGTAGCAAACCTTTGAGTAAAATTGTGTACCCTCTCTTTCTTTTCTTTCTTTAAGGCAATCAATCCCTTCATTAAAGCTGCGTGAGTTTTCTGGATTTCGTATTTGTTCCTAAAGAGTATCTAAAAAACATTCCAAAATATGATTGAGTTTGCTGGTAGGGAAAAGTACCATGAAGCTGCTTTCCCTTTTAGGGTATACGGGAATAATATGCAAACTACATATTCATGTTCTGTTGCTTGTAGAACTTCTAAATCTAGATAAAAAATCTATAAGTGATCATCCACAAGAATTCCTTCACTGGGTTCAAACTTGGGTAAAATTTTGTCAAAACTCAAAGGCAAATCATGCAATGGAGGTGTTAGGTTTAAAGGAGATCTAGCTCTCCATGCAGGCTATGGAGGTGGCTGATTTGCATTCACATTGGCCATGATTCTGAGAGGAGTATGAGGTGGAGACTGAACAGGGATCTGAAAAGGTGAAAAATGAGGGGAATATGGTCCCAACTGATCTAAAGGTTGGAAAACTTCTTGTAAGGTTGTTTCTACTAGTTCTTCAAGATCTTCTACCAACACCGAATCTTCCAATTGAGGATGGTACTTCTTCTGATACTCTCTTATAGGTAGAACAAAGATAATAGGTAACCCTACAATATTTTTCACATATGCCCTGGTAATCCTCCTTAAATCATCAACCACTTCGTTATTAATGGGATAAAGATACCCCTTTCCCTTTTCTTCAGGAGTGGGTATCTGAGGAAAACTGGTTTCAAAACTATCACCGGTGGGGTAATTTCAAGAAAGCGGAATTCCTCGTCCAGCCATGCACTGGTGGCCCTCCTTCTAGTGCCAAAATCGTTGAGGCCTAGAAAATCATAGGTAACAATAGTAGGGATTCTCCCCAATAAATGTTTCCAATTAGCCCGTTATTATTTGGTATGGGGAATCCGTCCAGTTTATGGTCCAACTACCGTAGGTCAAGTAACGGTTAAAGATTATTTTACTGTTTGCGGCTCGGTCCACCGTTTAAGTGTAATTTTTAGCTTTATATTTATGTATGGTATGAAAGTGCCTAACTAAATGCAATCGATAGAGATGATGAGGAGTGTCACAATGTGATGTGCAGGTTCTTACCTCTCGTATTACCTCTCTCACATTTAAATTATAAACAAAGAAAAACTAACTAAGACTCACTAACCTATCCCTAGGGAGCAATACTGTAATTAATGCTGAGTAATGTATTGTATAACATGCATAAATAACACCACATATAGTTGTTAATATTTCCGAATACATGCATATCAATAGTCAAATAAACAAAGAGATAGCTCATTGTTAAATAAAAAATTCATTACTCAAGTATTATTGTGGAAATTTTGCAGAAATAAACAAGAGCACATTCATAATAGGAAAGAATTCATAAGTTAGAACATTCTCCTAGTTCATGGAAACAAGCCGAAACAGAAATAGTTCACATCCAACCAGTCGACATCAAGCATTTGAAACCCCACAGTGCTTTCTCCAGCCCAAAAAATACAACTCTTTATTATAAGATGAAATAGTTCTTCTTACAATAATCTTGCACAAAGATAGTATGAAAAAAGGTCCTTTGTTACATCAAGCTTGCCTATATTTATACAAAAAACAAAAAACTCTTGGGCTGCCCTCATTGTCTTTTGGGCTTCCCGAACCTTTCCCATACAAAATTTTGTCTTTTAGCTTGTGAACAAAAAGATAAATACAATATATTACATTCTTTATCAAAGTGATAGACAGTCAAACTAGGAGGTTCCAACCTGCTCGTTCATAAACTTTCTCCATACATTTTCCTCTTCTTCTATATTCTCAAAACCAGAAGGTTTGAGAAATCTGATAGTAATTTCATGCTGAGCATCCTGGGCCTTTACACCCGCTATCCTGGAAGGAATCAAGAGCAGCTGGTATTCCATCAAGTGGATACTCATAGATGCATGTGCTATTTCAGTCTTAAGTATATTTTCATCAAACTCCTTAACTTGTTGAATGGCCTGTTTATCTTCGTTGCATCTCTCTTGTAATTGTTTCAAAAACATTTCATGCTCTAGTAGCACTTCTAATCTTTTTGTAGTCGAGGTCTGACACCAATTATAAGTCAGGATCACTCTCCTACAGAATTCAACACAGGCATTCTTTGTTTTCTTCACTGTCTTTTTTAGTTCTTTTGATGCGTTGCTAGCAAACTCAATCAACTCGTAGTCTAGCTTTATCATTTCCAAGTCTTTGACAGGTGTATCTACAGGATATTCCTTGTTTGTTTCTACCTGTGTCATCCTTCCCTGCAGAGTATCTAAGATATCCTATGTCCTATCCAAAAAATAAGAGGTTGTATTTACAATTTATTCTAATTTGATGTCTATCTGTTGAACTTTAAATCTTTCTTCCACCATCTGCAGCTCCATTTGATGAATATTCTTTCGGAGCGTAAGGGCATGCTTCTTTAATGGTTCAATATCAACCTTCTGCTCCATAGCTGACTTCATTGAAGCTGCAAGTGAAATGTTTTTTTACTCCAAGGCTACCATATGACTTTCGTATAGCTTAGCCTTCGCTTCCGCAGTGGTCTTGTTTAGCTGCTCATTTCTTTTCATCTTCTTTTGTTCTCAACCAGTTCTCTGCCTCCTGTACTAGTCTATTCGCTTCTTCCTGCCTCTTTTTTTCGTCCTATTCTTCTTTCATTTTCTGATTCTCAACAACTTTACCTTTACCACCAACAGTAGCTATCTTTTGCTTGAATTTTTTCTTTAAATCTGTCATGTTCTTAGCATTTTGAAAAGTTTCTTCATCCTTATCCTAGAAATTGGTATATTTGAAATGTACTCCAGCTTCAGTGAAATACTCAACAATGTTTCCTGCATAGTCATTCCTATGGAAATTCATTTCACCGAAGTGAAAATACTCTAATTCCTTGACAAACTCTGTTGCATTCTTTACCCTGGAAAATTTGTAGCTTCCTACAAAAAAGGGAATGGTGGGATAGACTGCTTTCTTTTGCTCAAAAAGGAAATTCCCTACTCCATCAATATACAGCTATCTCACAGCCTCTTTGTGGACTACATAGTCTATGGCATATTTTGGAAAAGAGAAGGGGCTCTCGAACCACCATACATTCTTAAATATAGTCCCTCTTCTGTCAAGTAATAGCTTCCATATTCTTGCACAACTTTTAAATCTCCTTCTAACATACAATTGCATTTGGACAAGAAGATCAATGTGTACAAGGGCATGATGAAGTTTTCACAAATTTCCTTGTAGTAGCTATAATATTTGTGGGCCCAAAATAGTTTATAAGTTGCATACACTGGAGCTCGGTCCTTATCCCAATGGCACTTTAAGGCTGGGAATGACTAAGTGTACAGAATGCAATCAATCAAAATGGAACTCATGTAAAATTCTGACTTCTTTTGGGACACTACTCCCAAGGCTGTGCTTATACAGGAAGACAAACTGTTGGATACTATACTTGCCCAGTTAAAAACTGTACCTTGTGTAGCAACAAAATAGATAACTGGTATCCAACCCAATTTAAAACTTTTCCCATTAGCTCTTCCAAAAATTATGTTCAGTACTAAAACAATGAACCTATATGGAGTACGGAGAGTTGATGTTTCATACTCTCCAGAAGGCCTTGTATGAAATTTCTTTCTTGGTATCATCATCTTCTTGACTGTTTCAACCATGTCTAAATTCATCTCCTTTAACCAACTTTCAGTTAGATAAATTTGTGATGTTGGTAAATTATACGCCATATATACATAAGTTGGGATGTATGCAACATAACCCTACTTCACGGTATTTTCCAATATTATCCGTGTTACATTTACGCTAGGAATAATCCAACTTATCACTTCCGAACATGGGAAAAACTCGAGTCTGGTAGCCACTTTCATAAGGGCTGACCTTTCAATATTTGCATACATTTGCATATCTTCAAAACCAACATCTGGAACAGTCTAGCTTGAAATCATCCTATACACCTCTCCCCATTTATATTCTGGCTCAACTCCGGTAATCACCTTAGTATCTTCGTAGATGAATTCCACTCTGGTTATCACTTCCACTTCAGGTTCCTCTTCGACTTCTTGGGATTTCTTATTCTGTTTGTGCAGCATATTGTTGTGTTGATAATTTACCTGTAACCATCATACAACATGATATCAGTCTATCTATATATAGCAAGCAGGGTAATGAGAAAGCAATAAAGCAACTAAATATTACCATTTCATCGACATGCATATTGAAAATTATTATCAAAACCCACAATTCCTCTGAATGATAGAATTTAAACAAAAAGAAACTACAAAATAATGCTCCCCCCAAACCTACTAAAAATCTGCTATCTCAAAATCCTAATCTCTTCTAGCTTCCTAAAAATATACACGTGCATCTCGATTGAGGCAAATACTTACACCGCTGTCTGTTTCAACACAAAAAAACCTAAACCCTTTTCAATTTCATGTCCATCCTGCATCCCATGGAAAAATACTGTCAAAGGAGACAAGGCCATGCAGATTGGGGTTTAAAACAAGGCCATAATGAACAGGGAGGTGCAGGCAGTGAAACACTCATCTACACCTTGCCCTATCCTTCCCAACATATGAAACTACCACAAATATATTCAAGGTTGCACAACGGCAGATACGGGAAAACCTAACCGGCCAAAAATGAGCAGGCCACATCCCAAATAAAGGGAGATCACCATAGGAAGACCACAAAAACGCAAAAAACCTTACCCTACCGTGGAAACCTAACCCTATTGACCCTGACAGTTTAAACACCAACAAAAACCAAGCAAAAACAAATTCATGAATGGATCCTACCTAGCAACGAAGATGCGAGTGACCTGGATAGGAGATAACTTTCGTGGGCATAGAGGAGAATGTATGGAAGCTTGATAGCTGTGTGCAATTGAATTTGATGGCTACCACCGTGAAAATGACAAGTCACAGGCTCACAACGATGTTATAAACCTCAACTGGTAGTGAAACATTAGTGGTAAAAATCATAACAAAACACCGGACATATAGTATTGAAGACATCCGCAACGTCGGACGGGAACGACTCTACCTACCTGGTAATCGCATGGGAAAAACACATTGGAAATCAGCAGGACTAACTTCTTCGGTATCGATGGGGAAATCACAAGGCTTCGTATTGAATCAACACTAACCTTCCGCAACGTCAAATGGCGAAAAAATAAATCTCTCAGTTCATTACGAAACACAAAACCGACGGGGAAAATGTCAACTTCACCGGACATCGGGAAACAATAGTTGAAGGGAAATCCGATCGATTGGATCCACTTTATACTAAAATGCCAGAATATTGGAAAATTGTATCCGAGAGCCTAGATAAACTCACTCCCGATATAGCATCTTAGACCCCGGAGGGCTTCTGATACACACATCAAAAAGATAGTGGACTATGCCTTTGGTGTTTCGGAAGACTAGTCAACTAAGCATCCGATATGGACATGCAAAAAACTAAGTTTTTTCAAAAAATAGTTGAGCCCTGTGCCAAATTTGGTAGAAATAAAACATTCCTAGGCTATCTAGATACTAAAAAATAAAGGGGGGGCCCTAAAAATAAAAATTTCTGAGAAAAAAGTTGCAGTTGCAACACCATCATGCCACATGTCATCTCCATAATGGTCTTGTTCTTTCTTTCTGTGACACCATTCTGGTAAGGTATATACCACGCAATGAATTTCTTCTGTATGCCATGGGATTTGCAAAAAAATAGAAATTCATTTGAAACATATTCAACGCCTCTATCTATTCTTAATATTTTGATGCAGTGTCCAATCCGGTTCTCTATGAGTGCTTTGAACTGCTGAAAACAACTAAATGCATCATATTTAAGTTTCATAAAATATACCCATGTTTTTCTTGAGTAGTCATCAATAAATGTAGGAAAATAATTGCAGCCACCAATGGATGATGTTTGCATTGGACCACAAATATTAGAGTGCACAATCTTGAGTGGTGTGCATGCTTTGTATGACTTTCCAACTAGAAACGTATCTCTATGTTGCTTTCCATAAATGCATCCTTCACAAACTCTGTCTGATTTGTTGATCAATGGAAATCCTTTCACCGTGTTCTTTGTGTGCAATAGCTTCATCCCACCAAAATTTAGATGTCCAAATCTGAAATGCCACAGCCAGGAATCATCCTGAACTTCTGTTTCAAACGCTACTTGAATTTCAGCGCATACATTTTCTTTCTTATCGCAGTGCATGACTTCTTATTTTCTTTCTGCTTTGATTACAGCTCTTGATTTTTCCTTTCCTTTCATATCTGGAACTATCCTCAATGGAAACAAGTGATTACTTTTCATTGGCACTTTTGCTATCAACTGGTTTCTTGGGCGTATATCTTTAATCATAGTGATTGTCCTCCATGTAGAATTTGTACCCTTTATGTATCAGTTATCCAATGATCAACAAATTATGTTTTAGAACTTCGACATGATAAACATCAAGAATAAAATTTCACTCCCCCTATTTGGTTAGAATACCAACAATACCTTTTCCCAAAATAGTGACTTAGACATTATTTCCAAATGTAACATCACTTTGAACTAAATTATCTAGACTGGAAAAAAAATTTAAATTTCCAGTCATATGATTGTTGCAGCCTGAATCTAAAGACCATATGTCACACATAATTTCATGGATGGTATTGCAGTCAATTGGGGATGTTCATGCCATCAACATTGTGCTCAACAATGTGTTAGTGTTCGTCGACTGGTTCTGGATTTTCCTTCCTTGGTTATATTGCTTCTTTCTGCATTCATATGCATAATGACAAAATTTCTTACAATCATGATATTGAATTTTTTATTTATCAAACCTATGACCACTTGGCTGACTTGGGTTCTGATTCTATCCTCTACCAATGACATCCTCAGGACTGCTCCTGCATCCTCCTCTTAAGAAGCTTCTTCCTTCACCTCTAAAATTATTTCTCCCCCCTGCCTCTACCATGGATTATGGTTGAATGTGCTGCAAATTCACCTTCTAATAATGTGTTTGTTCTGTTGATTTTGTGTTCATGATTGATACATGAAACTTGCAACTCATCAATGGTAAACACTAACATGTCTTTGTTTTCTTTCAAGGTCACAACGAAGGATTCAAATCTTGGGGGAAGGCTTTGGAGAATTATTTTCAACCACCCTTTGGTCTTATATGGTTTCTCCATGAGATTTCAGTTGATTTATCAAACCAACAACTCTATTGTAGAATGAGTCTACTCACTCCGTTTCTTTCATTGACAAAGATTTAAAATCTCTTCTAAGAATTTGCAATTTGGAAGTTTTACCTTGTTCATACCTTGATATGTGGTCTCCAATGTGTCCCATTCCTGCTTAGCAGTAATTGCTGGCGCTACTCTTAGGAGTATTTTTTCATGCATGGATTGGTGTATATAGAACAGAGCCTTTTCATCTTTCTTCCTCTATTCCCTCAAGGCATATTTCTCAGCTTGCATAAGATTATTATATGCTGCTTGATCTGCTGGTTATGTATAACCATTCTGAACTATATCGCAAATATATTGACCTATAAACAATCCTTCATTGTTAGATACCAATACTCATAATTATTTCCTGTAAAAATTGGAGTTTACAAACTCGACATGTGTGAACCAGAAGTGGAAGCCATTTTCAATTTACCTTAGGAAATTACTCTTTCTTTTTTAAGACAATATTTCTTTACTAAACCTGATCTGATACCATATCTCGGGAAAGATGGCTACTTCAGCGGTAGACTTGAGTTACCGCATAGTCATAAAATTTATTCCCCTTTCTGCTTTAATGAAAAGTCTTGTGACCAATATACCTACGATGGAATTACTGCGACGGACTTTTCACCCGACACACTTTTACCTTGATGTACTTACTTGGCTTCGACCAGATTTTACTACGATGGGATTTAGGTTGCGACGAACTCCTGTGTGACCAAATTTTTCCAACTTTATAAAAGAGTTATTTCTAGTCTAAAGACTTATGTTATGAAAAACACTTTTCACCCAGTAATCTGGGATAAATTGAGACACAACTATATTGAAACTCACAATATTATATAGCCCAACATTAAATAATTTTTGTGTTGAACCCTTCTACGGATAAAAATTAGAACTTTTACCTGGTGAAATAATTATGGATTCTTTATGTCTTTCACTAATAGTAAATGTAAACAACATTCACTCAGGTAAATATGGAGAAGATATGTGGCTAAATAAAAGTTGCATTAAACCATAAACTATGGATTTATATTTCTTGTGACGACATAACAAGGAACTTACAGCCGTAAATACAAACTTGGAATTTTACCAGGATGCTTCACCTTTTACAGAGATTTGACTCTCAATACTTTCACAAAAGCACAGAAGCTTGAGCTTTAAACTCTTCATAAATTTTTTGTCCATCTTCTCCGCACTTCTCTTCTCTGTATCTCTCTGTCTGTATGTCTATCTCTTTCATATGTCTATGTTTTGTATTTTTTTTTTCTGTCTACTTGTACATATGTCTGATTTGAAATCTTCTTCTTCTTATATAAAAAAATTCTACTGACTTACATTAAAGACTATAATAACTATCTAGCTAAAAACTTAGCTTCAACAATTGAATTCGACTAGATTATATACAAGAGATGTGAACTCTTCATCCTGTCAGGATGACTGATAGAAAATGGCCTACTATAGACTTTGACAGAGTCAGTTAATGTGCTATTCGGATCAGCGAGTAATTAATATTTCCAACCATTTCTTGGCATAATTGAATGGTCATTGGACATAAGATACAAGATTTTCAGAAAACGTGCAAAGAATAGATACTCTGTTTGTTCCTTCCATCAAGTCATCTCAATCACACCTACATAAAACGCACTCCACCCTACGAGAACCAAGTAAATAAGATCTTAAACACAATTTCACAACAAATTCCTCCTCGATCCAATTGACAGATATCTACGAGTATATAATTGGAAATTTGGCATTTTTATATTCATAATTATCACTGCTTTTATGTAACTAATCCCTGTTACAAATCAAACCAAATCTAGACATTCTTAGAAGAAACTCTAACTGAAACATTTCAATATATCCCTTAAGTAAATGAGATTAACTATTAGGTCAATTTGGTTCAGATGCTCCTACATCAGAATGCCAATAAATAGGCATGCCTTCCAATGATTACATTACAATTTAATTCATGTTTCAATCTTACCTATCAACTAACCCCAATCAGGATGTCTTCTATATCTATTAGGATTTAAAAAAAACAGATGCTTGCATCCTTCCTCTAATACTATATGTTTAAGGTGGAATGTTTCATGTAATAGTTGGATCATTCCTTCTTTGATTTCATTAAATTAACATGCAAAAATATCTAAGTTTATCTCCATTATCTAAGTTCATCATCACATGCATTTCTAATATTATCAAACATTTAAGAAAACAAGGACATTGTCAACAAAAACTATGTGTTACACTTACTTCCCCTCCAAAAGAAAGGCCATCAATTCTTCCTGACTATCAAGAGTGCGCTACTTAAGCCATCCATCCCAGGTAGGAACATATATGGTGACAAGGGGCATCACTATCTCAAACCTCACAAGGGAGTGAAGAATTCAAAGTCAATGCATTGATCAATAGTGCATAAGAAACCTAGGTGATGCATCCCATTATTCAATTCACCAAATCTAGTGAAAACCCAACTTGAATCAACAGAAGTTGAATAAACAACCAATAGGTTTAATCATATGATTTTGATAGGCCTATTTTTACAACCATTTCCACCATATGTTTCACTTCTATAGTATGTATACATTCTCATGCATCCCCCACTGCATCGTGTATTTGTTTTCCATTCCAAAAATACTAACTTTTATAAAAAAAAATAATGGTGGAAAGCAATGGATTTATTCTAACAACAATGACCTTAGCGATGATCTTGTACACCATGTTACATAGTGAGATGAGAAGTAATCCCCAAAGTGGGTAGTTCTGTCCACCTTCATGATTAATGCAAAGAATTTGGAATTGAAACAAAGAAGTATTTTCCCCAATGTCCAAGCCTCCTCTACTACTCTTAGTAGATGTCCTTTGAAGAGAAAAAAAAAATACAAAAAAAACCTCTATCGTCCATCGGTTCATCCTAGAATCTTTTCCTTTTGAAACTTTCCCATGATGCCTTGAATTTATTTTAGTGTAATAGGTGAGAAGATATGCTCATCGTCTTTAGTGTTTCCCATTGTGGAAAGTATGTGCATGTCTTAACAATTTTGGCAATGTTAGCATTTTCTAGTTCTTTATATATGTCATAGAATTGTTGGATTCCCAAGGCTTCCCTTAGACTCACCCACATTTAGGACAAGACAAATCCCATATTTTGTTTCTCCTTTTCCTTTGATTGAAAAATTATGGAAATAGGAGGTATTTTTGTCTCCCATATCTAGCGAAACTTCCCAGCTTTTTAATCTCCACTCTGCCTCACGCTCCCTGAGAATAGAAGATTTGTTTTTCTCAAGCTCAACCAATATTTGTAGTTGCTACACATAAATATCATCATCATCATGTGATGAGGTCCCAAACATCAGTATTTTCCTTGAATCCCAAATTATGAAGTGAAACACTGGCCCAAACATCAATTTTGCATATGAAAATCCAACACCGCTCCTTCCTTTAAGTCAATAGGTGGTTCCTTCTTAAGTAATGCCTTTAATCTTTTGAAAATAGGTGGTTCCACCACCTTTACCTCTTTACAAGGTGTGGTTCTTCCCTGTCACTGCTCTGTCATAGTGAGCAAGAAGCGCTGCCCTTGGTAAAAAGTTAGAAAGAGAGGTTTCCACAAAGCTTCTCGAATGAAGGATTCGTGGCACCCTTATCCATACACATGAGGACCACCTGGACTCGAGATCCATCCTTTTGGGACCTCCTATCCACCTCACCCATCATTTTCTCAACCATACCTATCCTCCCAAGGCCTATAAAATCAGGCTCATATCCATGGTTGTGAAGGAGTGAAGTTATGTTGTTGAATTGACATTCTAGCCTAAATCAGTAGGGTGAGCATAGAGGGAGAAAGTTGGAGCTTTTGGGGACAAGATATCGGCATTGTGAAGGAGCATATCGACACTAAGGCAAAGGTTGTAAACTTCTTCTTCATTATTTAATGCAAAATTGGTTCCTTTCCCATAAAGTATGTTGTGTCATTATCATGTATTTTATTGTTGGATTCCTTAGTCACTGACATAAAATAGTTGATCATATTCTGGCGCTGTTTGATCTTGTTTACTGGTTTTCATGTGATCTTCCAGGTACATCCATAAAGAGCTATCATTACAGGGAATAGATACATTATTCCATCAACGAGACTCATTCCAGATCTCCACCCATTCTAGGGAAAGTATTCCAATTTTGTTGTGAACTATTTGTTCTAGATCTGAACCATTCAAACTAGAGGAACAACTCTTGTCCGCAGGAGGTGCATTTTTCCTAGCTACAAATTTGGTGACTCTACTAAGGAAGAGATTTCAGTGCATCTGGTCTTCCTTGGTCTTCAACTCTTGTTCGAAATCCAAGCTCCAGTTTTTTATCAGTCAGATCTACTAGCTAATCTAGTGAGATCTTGGTTTGGTATCATCAGATATAGTTAGACCTGATTCTATCTTACCGTATGTGCTTTATATTCCTATGAATTCATCATTTTTATGCCAGTACTTCACTGATTAACTTTGTTTTTTCGTCGTTCTTTGATTTTCTGACTTCTACATGACACCGTGCATGGACTGTGGGCAATAAGCGGTGCCACTGCTTGTGTCCAGTGATCAGCAAGAGGTGCCACCACCTGTGTTCAGTAATCAAGAAGCAGTGCTCCCGCAGAACAACTCTGTTAGTGACCCACATGATGCGGTTCCAGGTAGGTTTTGTTAAGACTTGTCATTGTAAAATTTACTTTGGTTTTTCGCTTTTAGTTTTGAATTTTTGGGCTTGCTTGCAAAGATCTGAGTAGTTGAAATTCAAAACCTAAGTGTGGTAAATGCTTGTTTGTTCAATTCAAAAGCTAGGTTATACTCATCATCTTCATTGATTTTATGTTTGGTTTTTATCTTTGAAAGGAGTGCTTGAAATCTTTAGCTGAGTTAGATCTCGTTCTTACTGTTTGATAAGACTGAAAAGGAAGACTTGTTTGTTGGTTTCTTGCTTTCATTTTTTCGTTAGGTTTACGAAAGACTTATTTTTTCTTGTTAAAAAATATTTTTTTTTGTTAATATTTAGTTATAATTCTATTTGAAGAAGAATTATTGAGTCTCTCACTAGCCTCATAA
Source organism: Pseudotsuga menziesii (assembly GCA_001517045.1). Lineage (NCBI taxonomy): Eukaryota > Viridiplantae > Streptophyta > Pinopsida > Pinales > Pinaceae > Pseudotsuga > Pseudotsuga menziesii. The sequence continues at coordinate 175,254 of LPNX010468038.1, read as the reverse complement.
GCTTTCATATCTAATTTTTTGTTCTTTCTTTTTACATTCTTGTCTCAATCAAAAGAAAAAATATTAGTACTTTTAAGTTAAATCTTTCCATTATTGAAGAAAAATTGAAAAAATATTTAGTATGCCTTTGAGTGTTCTTTGTCATTCTTTTTAGAAAAGAGATCTCTCCTTATTTGCTTGCTTTCAAATATTAGTTTATAAGCATCCTTCTTTTTTTATATTCTCGGAAAGTTTTTGAGTTAGACTACTTGGGAAAGTTTTGGTTTTGAAACGAGATTGGAAAAAGGAAATACTCTCTCCTTCCCATAAGTAGGCATGGTTTGAAAGGTAAAGTGAAAGAATTTGCATATCATAATTGCATGGTTTTACATATCTGTCATAACTCCATGCATTCACCTAACTGTTCAACTTAAAATTAATGGTAGCTATAGGTTAAAATTTTTAGTAACTTGAGTGATACGTTAGAGGGGTGTGTGCAAGAAGTTGAGGGTCTCTTTTGGCACGTTAGATGCAATACAAAACTGAAAAAACAGACATCCATCAACTTGCATGGATATTTTGAGACACTTACACAATGAATATTGCGATCAGTAAAACACAAGAAATGTAGGAAATTGAATGAGCTTTCCAAATATATATATTTTTTTTCTATTGAAAATGCTGTTAACTATCTAAAGTTAGATATTTTTTAACAGACACTTTTTTATTTTTGGGACAAATTATAAGGTATACGTTTTTGTGGGTGCAGTGTCTGAGTGTCTAAATGATGGGATAAACTTACGAAAACCGGTATACATATAGAGAACATATAGGACTAGTGCACGACTATTTTTCCAATAATAAAAATAAATTTTTTTAATTTTTTTTTAATTATCTAAGAGATCAAACCTCAAAAATGGTACGTCAATTGTGGGTGCAGCATTTGAATGTCTTAATGCAATTATTTGGAAATGTATTTTTTATATCATGTGGAGGTTGGTGTTCTTTAGTGCACCATACAATTTTTTTTTAAATGGTTGAGAAACAAAAGAGATATGGACAAAAAACTAATAGTGTGTTTTTTGCATTGAGGAGTGATGACAGAAGATAAATAAGAAAAAAATAGAAAAAAGTATGTATTCTTGTTAAAATTTAC
>LPNX010468038.1:50238-163386 GCA_001517045.1 Pseudotsuga menziesii | reverse complement strand
AACATGCGCTAACATTATGCATGTGAAGTAGGTAAACATCATGCATGTGAAGATATTAAGTGATAAAATTAATAAACAAACAAAATTTGGAACCTCTCATGCTTTTGAAAGGTTAATGTTTCATGTAATGCATAATAGAAAATTTTGGGAGGCTGACATGTTGGGTCATTGGTGTAATTAAAATTGTGATATTTTAATTTTCAGTTAAAAGATATGATTTTATTAAGGATTTTAATTTCCAATTAAAAGATAACAATAAACTCATTTCCTCATGTTTCTCATTGATCATGTATTATAAAAATCCTGAAACAAAACAACATACTAGCAATGACAGCTCGATAACTCAAAAGTAACATTAAGTCGTTGATGCACATAAATCCACAGACGGTGGGGATGTAGTTGGTGTTGCCATATTTCCCATGCCAAAACATGCTAGCAGGAGTTGACAGAATTCAAAATTGTGGATCCATGAGGTTTTTTGCGCACCGGGCCCAAGTCCACCGAGTGTCCCTGAACGGTATCTGGAGGTGACCTGCAACTCTCCATAGACCAATGCTCGGGCCTCCAATCAACGAACCGTCGATTCTATTGGATTTGTGATGTGGGATTTTAGCTAGGGGGGGGATCTCCCTCCTGTCCATTTCCTGATGACATCTGTCTATGGTGGTTTCTGAAGCTAGGGTTTCACTCAGTAGGGGACAATGCAGTCACGCCAACGAGGGCCAAAAATGGAAATCCATGGATGGTGGGGATGCAGTTGGCATTGCCATATTTCTCATGCTCAAATATTCTAGCAGGAGTTGACGAAATTCAAAATTGCCGCTCCATGAGGTTTTTTACGGACTGGGCCCAAGTCCACCAAGTGTCCCTGAACAATATCTGGAGGTGACCTGCAACTCACCATACATCGATGCTCGGGCCTCCGATCAATGAACCGTTGATTTTGTTGGATTCGTGACATGGGATTTTAGCTAGGGGGGGGGGGCTCTCCTTCCTGTCCATTGCTCGATGACCTCTGTCTATGGTGGTTTTTGAAGCTATGGTTTCGCTCAGTAGGGGACAATGTACTCACGCCAACGAGGGCCAAAGCTAGAAAGCCATGGATGGTGGGGATGCAGTTGGCGTTGCCATATTTCCCATGCCCAAACACACTAGTAGGATTAGACAGAATTCAAAATTGTGTCTCCATGAGGTTTTTTTCTCACCAGGCACAAGTCGACCAGGTCTCCCTGAACGGTATATGGAGGTGACCTACAACTCGCCATAGATCGATGGTCGGGCCTACGATCGATGAACTGTTGATTCCGTTGGATTCATGACATGGGATTTTAGCTAGGGGGGGCCTCTCCCTCCTGTCCATTTCCCTGTGACCTCCGTCTACGGTGGTTTCTGAAGCTAGGGTTTCGCTCAGTAGGGGACAATGCAGTCACGCCAATGAGGGCCAAAGTTGGACAATGCATTTCATGCCAACGAAGGCCAAACTTGGAAAACTCTATCCCTAACTAGGGTTTATTGTTTAACATTCATGGCCCATAAACATAACCCTACCAAGGAAACCCTAATCCTAACCCTAATCTTATCTTACTGTCACAACTCAATTCAGAATCAATCTAATGTCAAACTAAACTTTTTCAAATCTAGTGGACTTATGCTTTAAATCATATTGATTCATGAAGTTGGTTCTCAGTCTTTGGATTCTATTGTAGTTCCTTTAATGCTGAGTGATTAGTCATTGGGTGCATGAGGTTTGTTGAATAGTGTTGTTGGTTGTTGATGAAATGTGAAGCATGTATTACACTTAGTTTTATTAAATTACACTTGAGCATTGACTTAACTTGTAATTTAATGAATCCAAACTCACAATTTTTAATTAGATATATCCAATTGGTTTCCAAGTAGTGAGTTCATTGAAACCTTGAAATACATTGTATTGCATTTATATTTATTAAATTACATGAGCAAGAACTTTGAATTTAGTGTGCATGTATTGAGATCATTGAAACCTTTAAATATAACAGTTTTTTCTTTTGAGATAGTCCATTCATAAGTAATAGATAATCCTCACAAATCAATACAATAGATTGACACAAGAACATGTGGAAACCAAAGAACAAATTCAAAGTGAAATGTATCATTCATTTATAACTAAAATGTCAATGTACATGTCTCCAAAAGTACATATATATCCAAAAGTATCCAAAAGTACATATATATCCAAAAGTAACCAGAAGTACATGTGTCTCCACAACTATCCAAGACTATCCAAGCCACATGTACATGTAAGTGAAATGTCAATGTACATGTCTCCAAAGTAAATGTATCCAAAACTGTCCAAGCCACATGTACATGTATTGAAATGTACATATCCCATAAGACACATCAAAACTCAAGCTTCCTCTTGTTCTTTCTTGAGGTTGATCCTGTAGGCACAACTCTAGGACCAGTGTGCATCTCTGGATCCTGTGAATTAAATATCAATTGTTAAATTCAACTAAGTATGTACTAATACATTAGCTCAATAAAATACCATATCTAAATTAACTCAAAAATGATCAAAATGTTAATGGACATTGCATGAAACAATTGGTCATTAATGGACATATCACCTCAGTGGGAGACCGTGACAAAGGGGATTGTGTTTCTTGTGTAGCAGATGGAGCTATTGGTTGAACATGAAGGATGGTCGCATCCATGGTCGAACCAAAGGGGGCGGGAACTGGTGGTGGTGGTGGTGGCTACAATCACCAAATCTTGAAATAGTTAGAAATGCGCATGAATAAACAATAGAAAACAATAACACACTATGTATAGATCATGTTCAAATAGTTGTACCTCTGTGTGGCTTGTTGTTATTGTAGATACCACATTGACTGCTTCATCAATAACTCTTGTTGCTAGTGGCTACAATCACCAAATGTTGAAATAGTTAGACATGCATGAATAAACATACGCCAACAATAATAAACTATGTAACAATCATGTTGAAATAGTTATACCTCTGTGTGACTTGTTTCCATTGTATATGCAGCACTGACTTCTGCATCAACCATCCCTGCAAGGTTTTCAATAGTAAACTATGGCTCCTAATGTAGTAAACATGCAAATCAAACATTAACAAAACATTTTATGCACTGGATTTCAAGTTAACCAAGAAATATCATCGAAGGATATCCAAATTATCATGGTATCAGTATCTCCATGGTCGTGGAAAACTTGCCTCTTTCTAGGAGTAGGCCGTCTCATATACACTTGACCCTTGTTCACATATGACCTATGAGGAGATACAACTCCAGGAAATGGTCTAGGTGTTTTGGTTGGTGCCTATAGTCAACAAGAGTTCATGTAGTTAGAAATGCATGATTCAACGAACATACATGTATTTAAAAAATGACATTTTTTAAATGTTTAAAATGTTTACCTCCATCACTTCTTCCCCCCATGAAGGATCTAGCATCTGCTAGTTTAATAATTATAAATATTAGACCGTAGATAGCATTAGTGAACTAACATGTACAATGTGTGGAAATTAACAAATTAATAAGTATTAAAAAACTGACATTTTTAAAATGTTTATCTTGGTGTGAGATACAACAATGGGTGCTATATGAATCTCTCCACCAACCAAGGGATTAGTGGATGGAATGTCATGCCTATATATTTCCTCGGTTGATAAGACCATGGATCCTACCTCCATCACTACTTTCCCTCATGAAGGATGTAGCATCTGCAAGTTTAGTAATTGTAAATATTAGACTGCAGATAACATTAGTGAACTAACATGTACAATATGTGGAAATTAACGAATTATCAAGTATTAAAAAACTGAAATTTTAAAATGTTTACCTCGGTGTGAGATATGACAATGGGTGCTATAGGAATCTCTCCACCAACCAAGGGATCAGTGGATGGAATGTCATGCCCCTCTGTAGAGTGTGGAACATGAAACAATGGGGCATCGCTGCCAGCATAAAGCATCAACTGCAAGTTCACAAAATTAATATATTATCTCAAACTATACATATGTGTACAAAGAGGAAAATAAATGAAGAACTTATTACAATTAACCATATACATACATCACTCAAAAACCCACTGAAGACAACATCTGACGAAAGACCATAGCATGGAAGACCACACGATGTGCACTCATGAGGCTCAAAAGTAGGCTAGGAATGTGCTGATGGTGCTGCACTAGTAGATGGTCCTGCAGTAGATGGGGGTACTACACTAGTGGGTGGTACTGCACTAGAATATGGTCTTGCACCATGATGACCTGGTGTATGTACCACACCAGGGAAATATGTCTCTTCCTCACCCATATGTTGAACCATAGTGCTATGGCGAACAACAACCCATGCCAAAATAAAAATGCATCATGTGTCTATGGAATAACACAATGTACAGGTGGGACATCTAGCCCAAGAAACTACCTACGAGGTGCAGGGATAGGGCGATCAACGTCTCAAATCCTGGAATTGGGTAGGTTTTGGGGCATCCCCCCACCGATCCCGTGAAATTCCAATATATAAAAATAGTTTATGAGTTTACCCAACATGAACTTTGCATACATATTTCGAAGGAAAAACAAGGGGATTTCCCTGTTGTTGTGTGGTGGCATATTAAAAACCATATACCAGCTGTCCATCCAGTTATCAACAAATGGATGATATGTGCACCACTCGATAGAGATATGTGGCCTATTTGCATTTTGGATTTCCCCCATGCGAGGGTCCCTAAACAATGAAAATATATGCTCTTTGGTAATTTTCAATTTTTTTATTGCACTGTAGCCAAGCCATCAACATACTGATCTTGTCTTTTTCTTTCTCTATATGATGTAATATCATATAGTATGTTGCTTGAAAATGTAATAGTCTCAACAATTGCATCCAAAGTGGATGCAAGTAAACGTCGAATCCTATCACCACCACTAAAAGCAGTACTGAGACCTCTCAACTGGGCAAGCTCAATCAGTATTTCAGCATTGGTGTCCATAGCTGTAACTGCAATAAAAAAATCAATAAGGAAATCATTAGAAACGTATACATGGTATATAATGACATCTCTTCAAAATTGAAAATGTAAATTAAGGAAAACTCAAGTTACAAGCAATTTAATGGCATTCACTTACATACATTTAAAACTTAAAATTAAACATTTAACAATTAAATAGTGGGTTTCGTTCAACTTCTTTCTAGAAGTTAAGGCACTTCTTCACCCTCATTGGTGAATTTTCCATGCACACTTGGGTTTAAACTTCTTTGAATTTAGGAGTGCTATTTCGACATGTTTTGGCCTTTACGTCCCTTGGATATGTAAAAGAAAGGGGCAAGGGAATATTAGGCCATGTGAGGCAAGAAAAGGGGTGATACAGGGCTGCCACCATATCCTCTAAATATAATTGACTCGATCGTGGTTGGGAACACTCTCACGATGTACTCTAGGTAGTTCATGGGTGTTCACCATTTCCATTGTTGTATAACCATGGAAACCAACCAAAAGTTACATGGAAAATGGAGAATTTGTGGACTGGACTACAATTGGTTGTAGATGAGCTTAGAGACTCGACATGTAGAAATATATTACCCATTTTTTTCGCTATTTTAAAAAATGGTTGATAAACCTAGTGATGCAGGGGCATAGACTATTTGAGTAAAGTCATTTATGTCTTTTCTAGATATAAGGATCTTAGGGAGACCTAGGGTCTCACATGTTTCTAATTTTATTTATTATGTTTATAGGATAAAAGAAGCAGAATTCATGTTCTTCTATTTGCTAACATGGGTTTCTTACACCTCGTGCCTTATACCGTATTTTTATGTTAGTTCTACCAATTGGTGTGTAATATCTAGGGCTTCTATTATAATTGGAACATAAGCTGGCTTGTCCATTACTCTCTCTTGCATATTGTGGAGAATTATGAGATATGTGTTGTTTAGAACCCTACTCAGTAGTAATTTTGTGTCTCTCTTATAGTATTTTTGTTCCTTTTTGTTTATGCCTCTCAATCTCATTATGATGTGGGATTTCTATCTTTCTTTGTCTTTAATTTGAATGTAGATATATATTGTTTTTTTAATTGTTAAACCCTTGGCTTATAATTTTAGCCTCCTTCCACACACACTCTATACTTGTGTTTGTTTTATATATTTCTAGCCTTTTGGAACATTGAATATCTATTAGACATGATTTTTTTGATTCTTATAGCCTCTTTTAGTTTGAATCCATCAAAAATTAGCTTGGGAGTTGCTGGGTTGATTATTCTATTAAAAAACACAATTATAGGTTAAAAATTGACAAAAAAGAATGTTTTGGGTGATTGAATTACCTTGTTGGATGATAATTCACCAATGGAATCTCCTCCCCTCCAACTAAATCAGCTCCTCCAACAATCCCAAGCACTTAACTTGCTCCAAAACGCTCCAAATGGCCTCCATTTTCGTGTTCCTGATAGGTAAAATAGGCCGCGAGTTTCGGGCCTGTGTATATAAATTATTTTTTGTTTTCAAAATTGCATACGCGTTTTATAACTACATATCGCAAGCACATTTTGTAGTTATATAATGCGTATGTGATATGGTTTCCTATCCTACATGTCCCATGACATGTCAGGCTCAGGTTGAACCATAGCAAGTGCTATGTAGCAGAAACGCGTTGTATTTTTTGGTAATGTCATTGTGTTTTTGAAAACTAGGATTGCATCTAAAAGGTCCCTCATCTTCTTGCACTGATCCAGATACGTGTTCTGGCATCGTAAAACATAGGAGTTTTCATTTATTGCCTCCACTGCAACCTGATACTTGGGAAGTTCTTCCACGTACTGTCGGTATATAGAACAGCCTTTCATGTACCCTTGAGAAATATCAAAAGGTATTTCATGTACTTGATTTTATATCGGAAGGCCCCTTCTGAACGATTGTGCATTAGACAACACTGTGTTATAGCGGATTTCACCACTCTAGGTGAATCACACTTTGTATGGCCTTCCCCTGTCCTGCTGCAAACTCTTTAGACCCCATTGACCATTTTTTGTCCTTTGATGTTTCCTTGATCATCACTAAAAACATATGAAAAATGATATACGCGGATTTTAACCTCATAATCGTGTACATACGCAGTTTTGACCTATATAACCGTGTACATCGGGATGTGTGTATAATCCAAATCCTTTTGGAGTTTTCCTTGACATGGATCCGACTCATTTGACTCCTGGCCTTCCATATTCCTTGAGATCGCACGGATTCGACCTTTCATTATCCTTTTGAAAGCTATATAAGGAACCCCTTGGTACATTGAAGGCAAGAAGAGAGAATTGAGAGAAAAGAAACTATAGTCCATTGTTGCCGGAGTTTATACTTGAGTCTGCATCCCTTTGTCCCTTGGAGCACTTTGGTGTTCTTCCCAAGCTTGCCTTTTGCTTGTGAGCTTGCTATCGAGAGATGGAGGATTGAAGTGGTGGAGGCCCAAGTGGGGGATTCAATTTCTTCGGTTCGCAGACGTGTCGTCAGGGGTTGTATCTATCTTGTAATCTCTGATGTATATTAATAGAAATATCTTTTGCTATCCAATGATGTGTAATTGAATGAATATTTTATCCATGGGAATATCTCAAATTCTTTTACATTATTGATTATATATTCCAGAATAGATCTAACACCGTGATATATAGTATGCTTGTATTGTTTACTTATTGTTGAGGAAGTATTCTATCAATTCAAGCGGAAGATTGGAAAGCTCAACGGGGATCTACTTCAACCATCCGAAATAAGGTATGAGGTCCGATACTTTAGTGTCAGACATTTTATTTCTATTGCATATTGGAAAAGATTGATTTCTGGAGTCAAGCTGTATGTTGTGGGACCCCAAGCCATAGGAATTTCTCTCCGTAACAGAATTGGCGACTCCGCTGGGGAGTTCCTAGTAGTTGTCCTTTGGGGGTGATTTTCTCAGCATTCAATGCATTTGAATTGCTCTCTCTCTCTTGTTTCTGTGTTGGGTCTGGGGGCATGTATGCCTGGTAGAGTCTAATTGGTGTGAAGTTTGTCTCAGCCTGCCTGTTTACCTTGTTTTTATGCACCTTTTCTTCCTGTACGCGGGTTTTTGACTTACAGTCGCATAGACACATGGATTCCTCTACAATTTCCGTGTATACACACGGGTTTGCTGCGAACAGTTGCATACACCCTTGGTTTTTCCTTTTTGTAGAAGATAATTGGTTGCTGGGTGAATGCTGTTAGTTGCTGAGTCTCCTTTGGCACTGCCTGAGTCTGTTTAGACCTCTGTTTTTGACCAGAAACGGTTTTTTTAGCCTAATTTTTTTTAGGAAAGTTCTTGTCATGGAATTTTCGATTTTTTGTTTGAGATTAGTGCATTAGAGTTCTTTTACCTTAGTGATTTGCTTGAATGTTTTTTATGTGTGCTTGTAGATTCTGGGGGTTGTAGAATCATCATTTTGCTTTTTACATCTTTTTTATTTTCAAAAAATACAAAAAAATTTGCTTATCATCATGCATTGCATTTTGCACTTTGCATTGTACTTGCACTAGATCTAGATTTGCTTTGGAGTACTAGTTAGGGCTTCATATAGGAAATATTTGCATTCATTTGAAGAAGAATTGTGGATTTCATGTAGTAGCATACCCTGTTTTCATGGACACAATGCATTTGCATTGATTGTTAGGTGTGCATTTTACTTCTTGTTGCGTCATATTCGACATTGAAATGTCGAATCTGACTTCGAACCTCATCATCCTAGGCTCCCTTTTCTCAGGACGCTTAACCTTCCTGACTTATCGAGACTTACGAACGATCTTGTGGCTCATGACCTGGCTTGGCCGGCTGTCCCTACCAGGCTTCCTTTGGACATAGCTAAGTTCGAACGCAAACTGGGAGAGGATCTGAGCGAACACGTTACTATGTTTCACCTTTAGTGCTCTTCGAATTCATTACATCAGGATTCAGTCCGTTTGAGACTATTTCAACGCACCCTCACAGGGCCTACTGCGAAATGGTATATAGAGCTACCTAAGGGAGCTTTCGCTTTGTTCGACGACCTTGTGATGACTTTTCTTAATCACTTCCAGCTACCAGTGTGCTATGATGTTGGTACTGAACTCTTGTCGACATTTCAGCAAGATAAAGCCACCCATATTTATGATCATATTCAAGAGTGGCGTAGACAGAAGAGATTAATTAAAGCTTTTATACCACCGGAGTTCCTTCTCAAGTGGTTCCTCAAGTCATTATTGCCATATATAGCGAAGGATGTTTCCACATCCGGAGCGCAGAATGAGGAACAAGCGATCTTTAGGGCACAAGAATTGGAATTGATCTATGCTCAGTCCGGTTTGTTGTATGAGATTATTCCCAACGCTCCTCGTTCCAGTTTCGATCCCAAAGTCAAACCTGGACCACATGTCGATGGCATTGTGGGTTGTGCAAGTGCAAAACCTGCGGATTTGGTTGCAAAACAAGTTAGTAATTTTTCACTCAACCAATTTTCTTTGGGACAAGCTACGGCTTTGTCTCAACCCACCCAAATGGCGAATGTACTGTTTGTGCAATCGTCGGACCAGAAGGGTAACCAGTAGCCCGGACGGAATAGAAGAAAGGGTAAGAATAATAATCGAAAGGGTGGGAATAAGAATGAGAATGCTACTAATAATGACAAGAACGGTAAGAATGCTAGGGGGGACAAGCAAGAAAAACATAAGGTTAAATTCCCTTGCAAGCTATGTAAGGATGATCACCTCACTTACTTGTGCCCTCGGATTGAAGAAGCTTCGAGATTCTTAGCACAAGGCCCAGCTGTGCTAACGAACCCTTTACCACATAACCATAATATGAACTCGAAGTCCCATGACCAGTCTAGTGATGATGATCCACCAGAGGGTAGTGGTCATGGGTGCATTAAAATGGTCTGTGCTGCTAAGGTTGTGACTCGTGCGAAAGATTATAGTTCATCACAACCCAGCCCAGGCAAAGAACCTGATCCACTAGGAACCCCTTTGCGCATTGAGAAACTTGCAGATAAACCTGAGGATACACCTCGCATTCCTAAGGGAGTCCTTAAGCATTCGGGGCATAATCAAAATGCTCGAGCCACCCAGAATTATTCAGTTGTCAAGGATTTGGGCCATACTCCTTGTATGATGTCTGCATTGCAAGTGGTTCAGAGTTGTCCTTCGCAAAGGAAGGCTTTGCTTTCTGCTCTTGGTGTGAACGATGATGATTCTTCCTCAGTGATCAAATTTGAAACCGTAGGACATCAGCCTTACTTGCCCTACTATGTGTCCCTTTTGGTGCATGTAGAATGTCTTGGTATGACCGTCAAACGCACTGTGATTGACGAGGGCGCTGCTGCTTCTGTGATGTCTTTGTCCTGTTGGAAGGGTCTCAGTTCTCCTGAGCTGTCCAAATCAGCGACTATGTTAACTGCGTTTGATGGGAGATATTTTAGGCAGCACGACATCCGTCCTTCCCTTAAGGTCTGTTTGGGGGGAAGACCGTTGCGATAGAGGTTTAGGTGGTTGATGTGCCCCTTGACTACAATCTCTTGCTAGGTAGGAACTGGATGTATAGTATGCAAGCCGTTGCTTCTTCCTTGTTCCGTGTTGTATGCTTTCCACATAACGGAAATATTGTAACGACTGATCAAATGACATTCAAAAATCCTTCTGTTACTGCATCTTTAGGAGCTTCGATCCTGATCATTGAGCACTCTTAGCCATCAACTGGGAGTGTGGGTCCAGGCATGTATCCATCCCTTATGGGAAGCTTTAGTTGTCCTGCACTGATCCTCATGATAGGATCTTGTTTCGATGAGGCTTCAACTTCTACGAACTCGGTATCTTTTCGCACGACTCATATGGAAGACCCTTGGATTATTCCTACACCAAGTAATTCGAGTGAGCCTGTCGAGACCAACGTGCTGTTGCCTGCAGCCATGATTGCTTATCAAGCTAATCTCAAAAATGTTGCAGAGCCTTATTCTTCCTCTTCGCGGACGGAGGAGGAAGACCCCTATGTGCTGCTGGCATGGGTAGTACAGTCTTCTCATGCCCATGACTACCTTGATATGGTTTTCTCTTCAGATGAACCGATTATCGAGGCTATGTTGGGTGTTGAGCCACCATGGGAGGAACTTCATCATATATCGTACTTCCTTCCATCGCTTGACCGTTTGGAGCATGAGGATTATAGGGAGATTCTTAGTCAAAGAGTTAGTAGTCCTATGGTTCCATTAATCTCTCCTGGTCCGATGGCTGATGGAAACATGGCGAACATATATTCCACGATTCCTATCAATATCTCTCGCAATCCTGGCACCGTTGAGAATGTCTATATTGGTGTGGAATGTTCCCATGCCGAGATTCTCAAATATATCGAGCTATTCAAGAAATTCTGTGATATTTTTGCTTGGTCTTATGATGAGATGCCAGGTATTGACCCTCGGATTGTCGAACATGAGATTAAGACTTACCCCAATGCTAATCCTGTTCGACAATGTTTACGCGCCATGAATCCTAGAAAAGCACCCGCCCTTAAGGCAGAGATAGAGAAGCTGTTGAAAGCTGGTTTCATCTATCTCGTTCCCTTTATGGAGTGGGTTTCAAACCCTGTTTTGGTGGATAAGAAGCAGGGAGCGATCCAAATATGCACTGATTTCCACGATTTGAATCATGCCTGTCCTAAGGATAACTTCTCCACACCATTTATAGATCAGAGTTTGGATGAGTGTGAGGGTAGTGAGGTGTTCTCCTTAATGGATGGATTTTCCAAGTATAATCAGATCCAGATTAAACCTAAGGACCAACACAAGACTGCATTTATTTGTCCTTGGGGAACGTTTTCATATCGAAAAATGCCTTTCAACCTTAAAAACGCCGGAGCTACATTTCAGCGGGCGATGACCTTGATTTTCCACGATCTCAAGTCTATTATCGAAGTATTTTTGGATAACCTCGCTGCTCATTCTCATATGAGAATGCGTCATCCTTATCACTTGAGATTGGTATTCGAAAGAGGCCAGCACTATTCAGTTAGATTAAATCATCATAAGTGCATCTTTTGCATGAAGTCAGGTTGTTTATTAGGATTGATCATTTCAAAGGAGGGTATAAGAGTCGACCCTTTGAAGGCTGAGGCAATAGTTCAGTTGTCTCCCACGAAGAACATTCGTCATCTTCAATGTTTGCAAGGTATGGAAAAATTATTAGGAAGATTTGTGGTCAAATTTTCCAATTTGACTAGAGGCTTCATGCGTCTCTTGAAGAAGGATACTCCCTTTGAATGGGATGAGCAAGCCCAGGAGTCCTTCGATGCACTCAAGCGAGCCCTAGCATCGGCCCTGGTGATTAGTCCTTCGGATTATAGCCGTGATTTCCTATTATATGTGGCCACATCTTTAGAGATGATTGGTATGGTGTTGGTTCAAGAGGATGAGGAGCTCCAAGAGCATGTCATATATTATCTGAGCCGAAACCTTATTGACGCAGAGATTCATTATTCTCATGTTGAGAAGCTTGCTTTAGCGACCGTACATGTTGTTCAGCGTTTGAGACATTATATTCTCCTTCACCAAACCTTGGTTGTGGCCCATGTCAATCTGTTTCAGTTCGTCCTCACATGAAGGATGATTGGGGGAAAGTATAATAAATGGATTGTCATTCTGCAAGAATTCGTTCTCCAATTTGTTTCGGCAAAGTTGAAAAAGTCATTAATTTTTGCAGAGCTTATATCGGATTTTCTGAGCAAGGCCGAGGAGTTGGTTTGTGAAGATACGTTTGTTGATGAACACATCTTCTTAATCTCAACGTCTAACCCATGGTATAGAGATATCATAGTATATCTGCAAACACAGAGGACCCCTACTCACCACTCGCGAGATGAACGACGACGATTACATCACGTCTCTAAGAACTACCTTATAGTGGACAATACTTTGTACCGCCATGGGGTAGATTCCATTTTATGATGTTGTTTAAGTCATGATGAGGCTGAGGTTGTGCTAAATGATTGCCATGGAGGGGCATGTGGTGGTCATTTATTTGGGATTTCTACGGCTCAAAATATTTTGAGAGCGGTTTATTTATGGCCATCGATCTTTAAATATTGTATTGATGCGGTCAAGAGGTGCCACCCTTGCCAGGTGTTGGCATGTAATATGCGCTTGAAACCTACCTCATTACATCCCATTATCACCGCCAGTCCCTTCACTAAGTGGGGGATCAATTTTATGGATTGCAACCCAGCTTCAGCTGGGGGGCACCATCACATTATAGTGGCTATTGATTATTTCACGAAATGGCCTGAGGCTATGCCTACAGTTAAATCCAATGGTGAGACAGCCGCTCACTTTGTATTCAACCAAATCATTACTCGGTTTGGGATTCCGAAAGAGCTTGTCAATGACCATGGCTCACACTTTCAGAACTGTATGATGGAAGATTTGGCATCCAAGTTAGGGTATAAGCAAGAGCACTCCTCTTTTTACTACCCCCAAGCAAATGGACAGGTAGAGGCCGTGAATAAATCACTCAAATCCATTCTCCAACGAACCATCGCACAAAGAAAGACAAATTGGCATATTATGTTATACCCTGCTTTGTGAGCATATTGTAGGAGCAAGTCGATGAAGTCGACTTAAACGAAGACCGACTTAGTCGATCAGCCGACTAAGTCGATGGGCCAACTTAGTCGATCAACAGACTAAGTCGATGAGCCGACTTAGTCGATCAACCAACTAAGTCAATGGGCCGACTTAGTCGATCAGCCGACTAAGTCGGTCGGCCGACTAAACTAGAAGATTAGTCGGATAACTAAAAGTCGTGTCGGTTCACCGAACCGACTAGGTAGTTATTTTGTAACTGTCTATAAATTGTATATATTAGGATGTTGAGCCAAACGAGAATTCAATTAAGTTCTCTACCTTGTATGAACTCATTGTAATAAGATAATCTGTTTTCCTATATGTTCTTGTCTCTTATCTCTGATTTATAGTTATATATGTTTTAGTATGTCTTATTGGTAACCATATGTGATCTGTGAGATTGCAACATTGGTTCCATTGCCGGTAGTACATGCCTAAAATATATGCCCACATATGATACCAAAGCAAGAGATTAAGGACTGGTGGGACCATAAAATTGCAAATTACTTGCAAAATTATGCACGAAGGAACATATTAACAGTTGTTGAAGCCAAAGCAAGATTTTTCACAGAGATGCATGAGAAATTCGTTGAATCAGTGCCCCATCTATTGAAGCAAATTCTGGATGAGAAAGACTGACACAACTAAAGAAGAACAGTTGCTGGAAAAACTGATCCGAGGGGGCTGAACAAATTTGTCGGAGTGGTTTGAGAGAATCGCCGACGACTTCTATGAGGAGCAAGCAGTTGAAGATAGAACGTTAGTGGAAACTGTCAAATAGAAATTTTACACATATTTCACCGAACAATTGTTGTGCTCCCTACTGACCTTGCTGTTCAAATTCTTGATAGAGAATGGATCAGGCCACATCGTCGAACCTCGACCACTGCTGTACGAACAGCCACCAAATACCAACTGGGCGGAGAAGTAGAGGAAGTGGGAGAAATTCATTGCAGAAAGGGAGTGGGAATAATTCCTGAGCAGATAAATAGAACTATCCGGGCTTTCTAAAAAGCGTCGGGTAGGCTATGGGGGGGTAGCTGGTCATGTGTCGGAGATAGAGTATAGTGGATCCTAGTCGCCCTGAAGGGGATAGCTGTCACCAGTAATGAAAAGTCGACCGTAGAGGACCTCAAGAAATAGTATTGTACGAAAGTATGTCGGACATTCAGAAACAAGAAAGGGACGAAAGACATCAGAGAAGGGAAGAAAGGCGTGAAAGAGCCGCCAGGATGCACAGAGGACAAAACCCTAGGGAGAACGACCACGAAGACAATCCGCTAGAGTCGAGTCATGACCGACAGGAAGAGGGCATAGAGCAAGAGGTGTCCCCTATGGAGGAAGAAGTGTGGATAGAGCAGCCAGAAGCTCTCCAATTAATAGCTCCCGACGACAGAATAACCCTTTCTCCAACAAATCCACATACTAGAATACAGACTATTGTCAAAGACGACCTCCGACTACGAGCTGGTAACTTCAGTATATGGATCCAACTAGGTGACGAAACGTACACTGTTCGACACCTTATAATACGTCAACCGCTCGAAGGAAACCGAGTGACATTTCAGGCGGAGCCCTCCCTCCGAAGTATCCACTTGCTCTTACCGACACATGAAGGAGCGCCCCCCCGCCAAATACAACTCTAGAAGAAATCGAACAAGCAGACCTGTGAACTCAAAGTTGCAGTGGACCATCGACAGCAGAAGTCGACCCTAATCGACTGCAATTCGACGAAGACACGATGACCACTGGGAGTACAAGTTCCGTCGACCAAAATTATGCAGGAACGACAATAACCCCACCACTTTCACCACCACCCACACCTCCAACCCCGCCAACTTCTGAAAGCAATGAAAGTGACTCAGACATGGGTCATAGATCGGCTCACATTCCTCTCTACGAGGGGGATGAAGACCCCAGTCAACATTGGTTTGTCTGCGAGTCGACCTGGGAAGCAAACCAGGTCACAGATGAAGACCGACAAATGGCACAGTTCACTGGAGCCTTACGAAAAAGGGCCTTGACATGGTACATGACCTTTTCAGAACGAAAACCCAGAGCGATGAAAGCCGAGATTAAGGCATAGTTCTTATCATTTTTCAAAACCCCAGATGCCAAGCACCTGGCCGCCAAAAAGCTTAAAACGACGTCACAAAAGCCATGGGAGACAGTCCGCGACTACGACAAATGTTGGAAGGACCTATTAAGCTAGCTAGATTATGTTATTAATGAACAATTACTAATTCAATGGTTCCTTGCAGGATTATCACCAAAAGTACACCGACATATCAGTCTGGAAACATTCAAAACATATGAAGACGCACTAACCAAAGCTCTGCAGGTGGAGATGGATGAATATATACCTGCTTATCTGATAGACCACAGATTGGAGGAACAACTCGAGAATGTGCAGAAGTCTTTGAAAGAACTGACCCTCAAGAATCAGGAAATCTTGTGTACTAAATGTTCGACGGCCGGTCACTCGAAAGATAATTGTCAACACGAATATAGCCGACAAGATATCCGCTTCGTACAAACAAAGTTGTTTTGCGACATCTTCCAGGACCATGGAGACCATTCTATAGTAGATTGCCCATTTAACATGAAAAATGGCAAGGCTTCCTGGTGCGCCATCTGTGAGACCAAAAGTCACAATACCATCGACTATCAGTTAAACCTAAAGAACCAACATAACTATCATGCGGTGTACCAAACAAATGTAGTGGTGCAAAATCAAGAGCAAAACAATCTACCAAATCAACAGAATGGACAAAGATATGATGGTCATCGATATGAGCACCGGTACGACAACCGACATCAGGGCTATGGAGGAAGAGGTCGATTCATCAGGAATCATGACATACGACTGCATCGATCCACCCAGTGCTTCATATGTCACAAAGAAGGTCACTGATACGCTGACTGTCCATACAAGGATAGGACTGATCTTAAATTCTGTAACCACTGTGGAGTAGGCGATCACTCACTTGAGGATTGTCCTACTATGTTAGAGAAAATCAATACGAAGAAAAATGTTAATGTCTTGTCTTGTGTACAAAAGCATGATGTACTAACTACTAAGAATTTACATATTGTTAGCTGACAAGGCACCAAAACAGGGCCTGATAACCCCCAAATTAGTAAGATTAAAAACACAAAGGGTTATCCACATCCTATGATGGAAAAACAAACATATCAAGAAGCCTCCCACACATTTCACGACATTACACGACAAGAAGACCTTGTTAACAGTCGACCTAGCATGACACAACAATTAATCCATCTCACTCAAACAGACAAATCTGTATCCCAATTCATTGATTTATTGCATGAAATAAAAAGTACCAACCTTGGCAAACAAACTAAGAACATTTGCAGTCTAAACCAAAAAGACAAAAACGATGTTGACCCACTTGTCGACCTAGAAATCAAAGGCTACCATGTCAGACAAGTAGTACTCGACTTCGGGTCTCAGGTAAATATCATGACCCGGAATACATGGGAAAAGATGGGCCGACCTCGACTCTATGAGTCAGGCATTTACCTAAAACTCGTTGACCAAGGCCTCATTGAACCCATTGGGGTTTGGAAAGATGTCGACACAACCATAAAAGGAATCTTTACCCAGGTTGATTTTGAAATTATTGACTCAAAAGAAGGATCTAGCTCCTTCCCAGTGCTAGTCGGTCGACCTTGGGGACGGAAGATGAAAGCATCCATATCCTTAGATAAGGAACGAATCAAGCTAAAAGGAAATGGTCAAAAAGTAATTGTACCTATTCATCCCTCCCAAGGAGAACCTTGGATGGAACCTATTGATGATGAAGTTGATGTCAGACAACTCTACCAGATCCACAACAATACGGATTATACAGAGCCAAACATTCATGGAGAACTCTACTTAGGTAACCAAGACTCAATTGGTTATAACTTAGATGCTGAACTATATGACTGGGAGATGGAAAATTATGAAACACAAGCAAGAGGGTGCTGGACTATACAAAAAGTACAGAAAAAACCCACCCGACAGTGCTTCATAGTCTCAATTATCCCCAAAATATTTGAAAAGAAAGTCAGGGAATGCCCTACCTTACAACCAACCAACTTAAACACCACACAATTACCCAGGTATAAGGAGAGGGAATCCCCAGTCATGCATGTCGAACAAGTATCTAAAAATATTGGAGAACATGGTCGACTTCAAAGCTTAGTGGAAACATTTACAAGTCAAGCAGCTCAATGGTGGGACACCCATCAGACAAAACTACAGACCTGGACAACTGCTTCGACTTTCTTTGTCGAGCGGTTTGGTGGAAAAAAATTAACCCAGGAAGCTCAAATCCCTATCTTTACCCAAGGGCAAAACCCAGAAGAACATATCAAGACTTGTGAAAAAGAGTGGAGAAGACTTGGATACAAAGATGAGCGATCTTGGCCACATTTGTTTCCTTCAAGCCTAGCCGACTTACCCAATAAATGGTATAAGATGGAGGAAGCTAGAGGTGAAACCTTCTTTTGGCGTGAATTGAGGGAAAATTTTATCAAAGACTTCAACTTCATACCTCAAGATGCAAAATTGGTTGATACCGCACAACAAATCAAACAGTTTGTTCAACCAACTGAAAAACAACCCTCCCAACACCATCGACAAATCAAGGACTGTAACAGTATACAGACCATGTCGACACCTCAGTCGACTTGTCTACAAATGGAAAATGAACACACAGAAGGCAAGAGCTTTAGGTGGAAATCCAACCATACGGAAACAACAAAACCTATCCACTCAATACTAAAAGTTGTGACCACCGATAAACCAGATCCTGACAGAATGACTGCAGCCGACTTCCCTGCCACATTCTCACAGTTCAAAGAAGGAAGTCGGCTGATCAATGAAGCTAAAGCACCAGAGTGGCTAGATGCCAAATTGAAAACTAAGGAGGTCGACATTTCAAATGACAATCGACCAAAAATAGCCAAGATTGGTGACTACTGGAATGAACAACAGACCACCGAAATAGTGAACTTACTTAGAGAAGTCCAGGATGTCTTTGCAAGGGACTATAAAGACTTAAAAGGCTTAGTAAAAGAAATGGGAGAAATGAAAATAGACACTAAACCTGATGTCCGACCTATCAATAAAAGACCTTATAAATTAGCTCATAAGTACAAGGAAATAGTTAAAAAGGAAATCGACAACATGTTAGCAGCAGGGATCATTTACCCTATTGACCAATCGGAATGGGCAAGTCCCATGGTCGTACAGCCCAAGAAACATGACCCAACAAGGTTAAGAATTTGTGTCGACTTCAGGGAGCTCAACAAAGTAACACTGACAGATCCATTCCCCACCCCTTATGATGATAAAATCTCGAATGAAGTGGTAGGACATGAATGTTATTCATTTACGGATGGATTCTCAGGCTATAACCAAGTACCAATAACAAAAGCATACCAGAAGAAGACAACATTTGTGTGTGAATTTGGGTCCTTTGCTTACAGAGTTATGCCTTTCGGGCTAAAGAATGCATCTGCAGTATTTTACCGCATTGTTGTCAAGACGTTTCAAGAATACATATACAAGACCATGGTAGTATATTTCGATGACTGGAAAATATAATCCACCTTAAAAGATCACTGCACATGGCTCCGACTTATGCTGGAAAGATGTCGACAGATTCAACTTTCCTTGAATATTAAGAAATTTATCTTTATGACTCCCATAGGCATACTCTTAGGACATATTGTCTGTAAAGAAGGCATCAAGGTCGACTATGCCAAGATTAAGATTATCCTTGACTTGAAACCCCAAATAAACCCCAAACAAGTCAGGGTGTTACTTGGCCATACAGGTTACTATAGGAAATTCATAAGACATTACTCAAACATGACCTACCCTTTAGAAGAACTACTAAAGGAAGACCAAGAGTTTCAGTGGACAGAGGAATGCCAAATCTCCTTCGACAAACTAAAAAGAAAACTGGTCGAAGCCCCCATACTGAAATTTCCAAACTGGTCGACCAAATTCCATGTGCATATCGATGCCTCAGGAATAGAAATCGGAGCAATCCTGACTCAACCAGGGGACGATGGGATGGATTACCCTATAGTTTATAGCAGTCGAAAACTAAATAAGGCTGAAAAGAACTACTCGACCACCGAAAGGGAAGCCCTAGGTATGGTCTTTGCCCTCCAAAAGTATCGACATTACCTCTTATCCAACCCCTTCACATTTTACACCGACCATCAAGATTTGAAGTATCTTGTCAATAAACCCCTTCATCATGGGAGAATTTGTCGATGGTTACTTCTTTTTCAAGAATTTGAATTTGAAGTCGTTGTCCGACCAAGGAAGTTAAATGTCGGGCCTGACCATCTATCCTGTATAGACACAGGGGAGGAACTGACCGGGGTTGACGACGAATTACCAGATGCACATTTATTTCTCATAGAAGCAGTGCTAGAAGAACTCGACGAAATCGCTCAGTTCTTAGAGACAGGTGAGGCACCAGAAGGTCTGAACACCAAGAAAAAACAAATCCTAGCTATGAAGGCTGCACCCTATAGCCTCATTAATGGATTTTTATACAAAATGGGGTTAGAGGAAATTATCAGAAGGTGTGTACTTGACCATGAGAGAGACCAAATCATGCATGAAGCACACTATGGACATGCAGGAGGACATTTCCAAGCAGACACAACTGCAAAGAAAATCCAACAATCAGGATTATGGTGGCCGACACTCCACAAAGATTGCAAAAACTTTGTTAGTCGATGTGACAGATGTCAACGACTTGGTCGACCCCTGCCGAGCACAGAAATGCCCTTGATATCTATAAACCCTAGCCTCACATTCGAAATATGGGCTATAGACTTCATAGGACCATTTCCTATCCCAGCCAAAAGATCAGGTGCAAGATATATTATCACTGCAGTAGAATATGTTACCAAATGGGCCGAAGCTGAACCTATTGATACATGTTCAAGTGAGGTAGCCATTAAGTTTATCTACGAAAACATGATCACTAGATTCGGATGCCCACTAACATTGATCAGTGACCAAGGGACACCCTTTATCAACAAAACTATCAAAAATTTAACCGACCAATTCCACATCGACCACCGACGAAGTATAGCATACCATCCTTAGTCGAATGGTGTGATTGAAGCTTTCAATAAAACATTAACAAAAGGGTTAACCAAAATATGCAATACTGACAAAGACGACTGGGACGGGAAAATCCTTGCAGTCTTATGGGCATACAGGACAGCCTATAAATGGTCGACCGACCAAACCCCCTTTCGACTAGTCTACGGACAAGAAGCAGTCGTCCCCCTACATTTTCGACAACCGACACCTATTATCGCACAACTACTACATGTCGATGTCGAACATGCACGAAAGGACTGACTATTCCAACTCAGCAAGCTAGAAGAACATAGACTCATGGCTATACAACAACAATAAATTCACAAACAACAGTAGAAAGCATGGCACGACCGTAACATCAAAAACAAAAACCTGTCAGTCGGTGACCTTGCTTTAATTTATAATAGTCGAGTCAAAGGAAAACCAAAGAAACTACACATAAAATGGATGGGACCTTACGTTGTCGAATAAATACATCCCAATGGCTCAGTATGACTAAAAACATTACAGGGCCTGGTATTTCGGAAGCTCATTAATGGAGCCTGACTCAAACGTTACAGAAACTAAAAAAAAAAAAATCAAATAACGACCTTAACTGACAACCAAAACCAATAAAAAGCTAAAAATTCCCAAAACAAAATTATACATCTGACACAACAAAATATGACAGGAACTCACTACTTCGACAACCGACATCATCATCTCCGACCATTTTCATTGACCAGGTCGACCGACCATTCTCAGCACCGACAGCAGCCGACGACCTCAAAAGTCCCATCGCGCATTTATGACCTCGAGCGCCGAAGACAATCCACCATTAGTTTGCACTCAAGTATTATAGCTGGAGTGTCATGTCCGCCATTAATACATCCATCTCCACACATAATACCGCTCGCACCTATAAATAACGAACCGTTGAAAGTTCTTTCATCACATCCTTTATACACAGAGCATCCACATCTTCAGTCGACCAAAAACCAAGAAACTTGTAACAACTTCGACCAATTCGACACCATGGCCCCCAAACTAACCCGAGCATCGACCAAAGCCAAAGAAGTACAGGCTGAGGACACAGCTTTGGTCCGCAGACTGAAAAACATCAAGAACGCCAAAGTGCAGGAGGGCCAATGGCAGAAAATTTGGACCGAAATCCAAGAATGGGCCTTCGTCAACAAGAGAATGACCCAGGCCACTGAAAAAGTCCGGAAGAGCACCATATTTAACTATCCCAATGCACCTCTAATGGAAAGCTTTGGGGGAACAAAAGAAGCAGCCATAAAATTCATTATCAGTCGATACCATAATGGTCAGTTCTACTTCGACGAGCCGATCGACATCACCGGGGATGTCATCTCCAAACTTACTGGTCTGTCTAACCAAGGCAACCCTGTACCACTTGGGATCAAGGAAGGGTTGGTCCAAGAGCTTACGGGCTCACCGTCCGGGAAAAATTCCAAAGGGTTGATGATCGGACAGATTGCGACACAAACACCACATATTGTGGCTAAAATCATAGCAATCACCCTTACATTAGCTGGTCGAGGCAACGACCTCAAACTAGAAATGCTAGAGGCCGTTGACACGATTGCAACCGACATTCAAATATACAGATGGGGAGATTATGTCGCCGACATGATCAAAACCATCTACGAACGCTGCCAAGAAACGGGAGGAATCATCAAGTTCCCGTCCCTCATTCTCTGGATCGTTATGTACCACATCTGTCCAGAGGGCAGTCTAGTCTTTCGGGAGCCGACAAAGTTCGACATGAACAGGTTCAAACCCTTCTCCCAAAAAGGAACCCTGCATGAGCTAGCACAGGGCAAAGTCTTTTTGGAAAATTGGTTTCAGTAGTTGAAGGTTCACACGACGAGATGGAGGGTGCCTCAAAACATCCAAAGAAATCTACCAGCAAATTCCCATATACAGTTGGATATCAACCATACGGCAGTCTGGTATATGCAGGGTCAAGACCCCAAGGCCTAGCCCCTCGACTACTATTTGTCTGTCCACCAGATCTTCCGAGAGCTGACCCAACAGGCGCAAACAAGAATACCAATACCCGAGGTAGAAAAGCAGGTTGACTTTTCAATCATAGAGCCACTCACCGACCACGAGAAAGAGGAAGACTATGAGCTCAACCTCTACATAAGTACATTTGTGTCGGAGGACACCCCGGTCGATCCCACTAGTCATGTACAGATTACTATCAAGCCTCCAACTAGAGTCAACCCACAGCCGACAGAGCAACAGGCACAACCACAACAGCAAACAACTCCTCCAACACCAGTAAGTGTCACCCCAACTCAGGTACCGACGCGTGCAATCGAGGACGACGATCCTGAGTATGCTCTATCACAAGGCATCATTAAGAAACTGGCCAAATAAATAGCTGCCGCCAGAAATAAACTCAAAGCCCAAAAAGTACAACAAGGCAAAGGTAAACGCAACCTTATCATTGCTGAATCATCCGACGATGAGGAGGAGCTACTAGCCACGGCCGTTGACATTATAGAGGATGCCGCCGCAAACAAAGTACCAGTTGAAACTCAATTTTCAATGGTTCCTTGAAGCAGGAGCCCCTAAAGGTCGACCAAAGAAGGCCAAAATAACGAAGACACATGAATACATCATCACCCTTGTGTCGACCCCCCCACCCCCATCATCGACACCAGTAGTTGAGGAGAAAGCACCGGCACAGCAGTTAGTTAGCCCCCTCGACTTATACCAAACAACAATACCAGAGACAGTTAAAGCAAAAGTTGACAAGGACAAGGAGCTCAAAGCTTTCTTCAAAACACTACCTGAGCTGTTTCAGTTGGCTCAGAAAATTCAAACAACGGTTCCTCTCTACACAAGTAAAAAGATCTATGCACAAACCACGTCGACATTCACCCGAACCACCCAAGAAGGCGACGTGATTGGTGAAACCCAGTCTGTCACAGAGCAAATCGACCCTGAAACCCAGACTGGCCTACCCACTACACCACCGAAAGCAGATATCTCTTCCGGCGAAATCCCACAACACACTTCTACTAACCTCGCTACCCCCGACCACTCCCCCACTCCATCGCCACCACCACCACCACCACCATCCTCACCCCCCCTGCCACCACCAGATTCCTAGCCAAAAAATTCACAACCAACTACATCCTCATAGGTGGAAGTGGTCATACCACCACCCCAACTAGAAAAACCATCGACTTCCATTCCACCAACCACAGACCCAACCTCAACTGCTGCAGGTACCCAGAAGCCAGGGGTAGACACGCACAGGAAGAAGAAACAACATCATACAAAACCTTCCAGCCTCTGGATCAACTTAAGGGATGCAAACTCATTGACTGACACAGAAGTTGGCCAACTCCTCAAGACTCTGGCCAAGTAAGCAAAGATAAGGACGGTGCGAAGAACCAAAGAGCTCATCTACAAAAATGCAGAACAGGTCAAGTTTCTCGGCAAATGCAAGGCTCTAGCTTAGTCAGTGATACTAGGCCCTATCGAAGTCGACACAGATCGACCGCTTGAGAGAGAATATCAGCTCTTCGAGAGCATGGTATCAACCGTCCAGGCACATCTGCAAGAGACTAAGGAAGAACAAAAGGAGGAGACTGCCTATTTGCTACTAGCACAGCACACTGCCTTCTCAGAGGCCTACAAAGTGCTACAGGACCACATGGAGGAATCTGTCATCACAAAAGAAGTCTTACGAGACTGGCCTACTCACTATGGGCAGGTCTATCAATAGACACGACAAACTGGTCAAGGGATTCAGGATTTGGAGGGAAGGAAAACGATGGAGGCAGCACTCAGGCAGACGATAGAAGAACAGATAGTGCTGGAGACCAACAAGCTGCGGAAGCTGGAACGAGAAGCACACTAGTGGGTGCAACAAGCTCTTCCAAACTTAGAAAAGGTCGATATCATCTGCCCCCAGATGAAACGACTCATCGACGCAGTAGAAGAGAAAAACTAGTCTTTAGGCCCCAATATGGAGAAAGTCGCAGAAATTCCCATTTCAGAAAAGATGTCGGTCTTGTCAAGTTTAACAACATTAACGATGGACATCCAGAAAGATTTGTAGAGTTGGACGGATTTTCAGCATCACCTTGCCATCACAGCTCTGGCCATTGTCGAGATCTGCGTCCAGAAGCGACCAACCATCTGTTTGCACAGTCCACCACAATAGCATGTTGCAAAAACTTCATTTTTTGTACCTCCCTGTTTCTTCGGGACTAAGAAATGTTTTGTTCGTGGGGGAGATGTAGAAGGAGCAAGTCAACGAAGTCGACTTAAACAAAGACCGACTTAGTCGATCAGCCGACTAAGTCGATGGGCTGACTTAGTCGATCAGCCGACTAAGTCAGTGAGCTGACTTAGTCGATTAGCCGACTAAGTCGATGGGCTGACTTAGTCGATCAGCCAACTAAGTCAGTCAGCCGACTAAACTAGAAGATTAGTCGGCTAACTAAAAGTCATGTCGGTTCACCGAACTGACTAGGTAGTTATTTTGTAACTGTCTGTAAATTGTATATATTAGGCTGTTGAGCCAAACGAGAACTCAGTTCAGTTCTCTGCCTTGTATGAACTCATTGTAATAAGATAATTTGTTTTCCTATCTGTTCTTGTCTCTTGTCTCTGATTTATAGTTATATATGTTTTAGTATGTATTATTGGTAACCATATGTGATCTGTGAGATTACAACACATATCGAACCGTGGTTAAGACTTCCACTAGTTTTTCTCCATCTCATCTTGTACATGGAGTGGAGTCGATATTGCCGATTGAATGCGAAATTCCTTCATTGAAGCTAGCTGTGGAACTCTTACCAGACACTTCACCTTTGGAGGAGCGTTTGGTTCACCTTGAGCAACTTGATGAGAAACGTCAAGATGCCTTGGTGGCTCTAGAGGTTAATAAATGTCACGTTAAGGTCCAGTACGACAAGTCTGTCTGCCCAAGAGTGTTTAGTGAAGGAGACTTGGTCCTTTTGTGGGATCAATCGAAAGAACCCTTGGGGGCAGGGAAATTTAATCCTATGTGGCATGGTCCTTACGTGGTCAAGAGTGTATTAGAGAAGGGTGCCTATGAGTTAGTGGATTACGAAGGCGCAACTTTGGTGGAGCCTAGAAATGGGCTCTATCTCAAAAAATACTATGCATGATCTTTAGCCAAGGCTGCTTGTTGTATATTATTGTACAACTTTGCATAGTTAGGTCTTTTATTATCATGATCGGGTTTGTGATTAGTTTTCGTTTCTTTTGGAAGATGTCAAGGGAATCTTCCACCTACATAGGATTCGTGGATGGTGCAAGCCATCACACTCAACACTCAGCCTTTGCTGCTTGGGTGATTTATACTCCTATGGGTCACGTACTGTCTTCAGGAGGTGTATGTCTATGGTCGTCTTCCAACAATTTTGCTGAATATAGCGCCGTTATTGAGCTTCTACGGGATGCCATTTCACATGGCATTCTATCTCTTGAGATACATCTTGATTTGGAGTTAGTAGTGTCACAGCTCAATGGTTTGTACCATGTTAGAGATCCGACGTTATTGAGAAAGGTCTTATTTGTGAGATTGTTAGAACAACAATTTGACCATATAACATATATACACATTCCAAGAAATAATATTCAAGTTGCTGACTCATATGCTAACTACGTGTTAGATTGGAATTTGTTTCATTCATAATAAATTAATCACAAACATTTTTTACACATGTAAATAAATAAATCGATCACCATAAAACTCTTTTATATACATAAAAAATGTGGTAATACATAGTGTCATATACAAAAGTGGGGCTTTTAAAGACACCATCATATAATACACGGTCGTACAAAACATATACACTCCCAGGTGTCTAATCCTGTGGAGGAGGAGGGTTGTGATCATGGTACGTCACCACAGCTCTAGCTAGCCGTTGAAATAAACGCACCCATGCGCGTGGTACACCCACCACCTGTCATTGCATGGCCTCAGGCAAGTCCTCAACTTGCGCCATGGGAACTCTATGAGTCAGTCTCAAAAAGTTGGTGTGAATGCTCTGGAGCATTTGCTCCGCATCCACACCTGTGATTTCATCTCCTCTTCCCATCCGTCTTTGACGTGGGAAGCCCTTTGATCGCCGTGGTCCCACATATGCACAAAAATGGTAGATGTCACTATGTGTTGTCACACAAAAACATGTATTTTTTATTCCACATAATCAAGAAAATACACAAAAATTAAATAACTCAAAATTTTTAAAAAGAGTGAGAGTCGAGATTCGGTACCTATCTCACCATATGTCGATCCTGGTGGCAATGGCATGTCCGGATCCCCCCAGAAGTCTATCCCTCCATAGGGGTAGTCGTCTATGGAAACTATCTATCGTCGCCACCATGGAAAGAAGTCAGTTGGATATGGGTTGGCCACCCTACCTCCCCCCAGTCTGCGCATAGCATCTTCCCAATGCCATTGGGCCAGATCTCAAACCCCGTGGAGAGGAACGTCCACTCTAGGGCTCAATCCTGGAACATGCTCGAAGAAAAACGTGCTCAAAATGCTACTGAACCCGAAGTTCTGTATCCTGCCTTCCTTACACTCACTGAGATAGTGTTTCATGTTGCTCAGTAAAGTGGTACTCCAGTCATATATGGTCGGTCTCATACACTCCACTGCATAGAACATCAGTGGCTGTGAGGCCTAATGGAGTGATGCTAAGCCTGCTATCCTGCCCAGGTTCAGTAGTATGGCCTTTAGGCCCAGCACCTGTATAGCATTGGTGGGGACTTGACTCCCCACCTTCTTAGTATCTGGGTAGTAGTACATAGCTATTTACTCGTCGATAGTAAGGCCACTTCCTGGCCTGCCTCAAGAATGAAGGTTCACCACCTCCCCTCGTCTAGATAGCCCTATGATAAAGTATATGTCCTCCACCTCTATGGTGAGGGAAATCCCAACAATACGGAAGGACCCTGAGTCTAGATCCCAATAGTCTACCAGCATCTGTAGCAGTCTTGGTTTGGCTCTCAAACCACTAAGACACCAAAACTTGTAGAGTCTGCAGCCATGAAGAGCTTGTTGAGCGATTACGTCGGCCCTTACTGCTTCCTCTACTTCACCATGCTCACGCTCTCTCCACTCTAGCACCATTCTATAAGAGAAATTGCCAAATTGTCCATTAGTTTACTCAAAAACCACATGTGCAGCCTCATACGCGACTGTTCTACAAACAACCACGTATGTACGTGGTTTCTAGCCCCTTTTTCGTGTATAGCCAGCCCTATATGCGGAAAAAGCTTCGATATCTGCGTGGGCCGCAGCGCTCATGTAGAGATGGCCTTAAAATCCTCATTTGACCATGAAAATTCACAAAAATTATATCAAAATGCAAGAGAAGAGCATGAGTAAATACCTGGAAGAAATGGTTGTGAATTCTGCCGGCTGGATCTCCTGCAATTCGCAGTTCAAAATCAAAGCTCAAATGGGTAAAAGTTTCAAATGATTTATATTTTTTACTATTTATAGAAAATTTTTCAAATATTTGAAAATTTTACCCCCTTTCCTATAGTTTCGACATTTTCTAACCATTTTGGACCATTTTTGACATAACTTGTGATGTAGAAGACCATTTGCAGTGTCGTTTTAGCCTTTGGATTGACCCGTTCATACTGATCTCAGGTATCATGTCTAAATTGGCATATAGGTTAGGTTCACCGTCGTTTGCATTTTGCATGACCTTATGACCATATCACCATGACCTTAGGTACGAACCCACTCTGTTATGTCACGGAACCTTCCTGCTGCTTTAGAAGTGGCATGATGTCAGTGGTAGAGCTTCACCTTACATGTGTACCCTAGTTAGCGCCTTATTTGCATTTGGTGCCCATGCCGACGTTTTCTCCTTTAGGGTGTGGGAGTCCATTGTATAGTATCGCCATGACATTTTGCAAGAGCCTCATACTCCTCTTGATCTTATGCTGGCCTATTTCCCTCAGGACTCCCCTATGTCAAGTTGTGAATGCATTATCATGAGCTTTGCCTACCTTATTGAGCTTTATGTCGGCTCCCTTGACATTGCGTTTCAGCCATATAGCCCGAGCTTGTCTCATGTCTAGCCATGCAGAGCCATTTTTTATCCTTCGCAGCTTGATTCCCTTTTTACCGGGAGGGGACTTTCCCCCGAGTGTCGATATCCTACACATGTATCCTTGCATTGAGCATAGGTATGTTCCAATGCTTGGAACTAGTTTGTTTTCCCTTATGACACCCGTCTCCTCCTAGTTTGTAACTATAAAGCTAGTTTATTCTCTTTTCAAGCTTTTCAAATAACTGAAAAAAGTCCAAAAAAATAAAAAAACCAAAAAGCTGGACAAGGAAAGATGTTATCTTTGGCAGCTGTCGAGTCGTGTCACCTTCGAACAGATCATTGTATATCACATCCATTGGTTGGATTATAGTTTGACTTTAGGAGCTGTACTCGTTTATCTGAGTTTATCTCCACCAACTGGTTAAGCTTCCAGTCCCTATGGAGCCTCTGTTGATGCCTCCTGTGTCACAGAGATGTCCTAGTTTGTATATCAAGTCTATGCCGCCTTCATTCAGTCACCATACGTCGTTATGCTCTTGTTCGAATGAAGTTGAAACCTATGTCAGCCATTCCTCAGTTATCTTGACTTTGCATGTTGGCCATTCCTGGTACAGTTACTGGTTCATGCACCTTATGATCGAGTCCTTCCACATTATACAGCTTTGCTGAGTACCTCGTGTTGGATGATGGGGGATGCCTTAATGCCCTCCTTCCAGCGGATTTCATCCCATTGACTTTAGATCATTTATTTTGGGATTGGAATCTAGAGTCCTTTTGAGTGCCTTGAGACTTGCAGTCATCAGTGGCAGGTTCTCTTGCCATTGATAGTATTTTGGGAATACATCAATGTCCCCTAATCGATGGATCCTCTCAAGTGTTCGAACTCAACACATTTATTCACACTTGTTAGTTTGCACTCTAGTACCTTGATTCCCGTTTTCATTATTGGTGGGTGATCTCGCGTCTATTAACGGTATACATTAATAACCGGTAATCAGACGATGGACTACTATGTTTGACCTCGACACCTCTATTCGCATAGTAGGACATGTACTTGTAGCGGTTTGTGTAGAAGACCTTCCAGATTGGTGGCATCTCTTATATCCTACCTCCTTGATCGTGCCAGTGTTCATGAGATTTCAGCTCTCGTGACTTGATTCTAGTTTATGTCAGACATTTCCAGCCACTATGGAGATCTTGATCTATTATATATCTTCAGCCATTTTGGAGGTCATGGTCCTATTGTATATCTTCATCATGGAGATTTTGATCTATGTATATTGTACGTGGCGATGACCACATATGTGATATCATTTATTATTCCTATTCATGGCCATTGTACACTTATGTATCCGGGACTGCTATACGTACTTGCAGTTGTATGCAGAGTTGTATTATTGTACTATGCTAATTGGGTGGCTGGTCCTCCATTTGGGATCCTTCATCACTCCACTTCTGAGATGGACTTGCAATGTATTTCGGCCATCGTATGACCCCTCTGACCTCACACATTAGGGGGCATCTGTTATAGTGGATTTCACCACTCTAGGTGAATCACACTTTGTATGGCCTTCCCCTATCCTACTACAGACTCTTTAGACCCCATGGACCATTTTTTGTCCTTTGATGTTTCCTTGATCATCACTAAAAACATATGAAAAATGATATACGCGGCTTTTAACCTCATAATCATGTACATACCTGGTTTTGACCCAGATAACCGTGTACATCGGGATGTGCGCATAATCCAAATCCTTTTGGAGTTTTCCTTGACATGGATCCGACTCATTTGACTCTTAGCCTTCCATATGCCTTGAGATCGCACGGATTCGACCTTTCATTATCCATTTGAAAGCTATATAAGGAACCCCTTGGTACATTGAAGGCAAGAAGAGAGAATTGAGAGCAAAGAAACTATAGTCCATTGTTGATGGAATTTATACTTGAGTCTGCATCCCTTTGTCCCTTGGAGCATTTTGGTGTTCTTCCCAAGCTTGCCTTTTGCTTGTGAGCTTGCTATCGAGAGATGGAGGATTGAAGTGGTGGAGGCCCAAGTGGGGGATTTAGTTTCTCCGGTTCGCAGACATGCCGTTAGAGGTTGTATCTATCTTGTAATCTCTGATTTATATTAATAGAAATATCTTTTCCTGTCCAATGATGTGTATTTGAATGAGTCTTTTATCCATGGGAATATGTCAAATGCTTTTACATTATTGATTATATATGCTAGAATAGATCTAACACCGTGATATATAGTATGCTTGTATTGTTTACTTATTGTTGAGGAAGTATTCTATCAATTGAAGCTGGAGATTGGAAAGCTCAACGGGGATCTACTTCAACCATCCAGAATAAGGTACGCGGTCTAATCCTTTAGTGTTAGAAATTTTATTTCTATTGCATATTGGAAAAGATTGATTTCTGGAGTCAAGCTGTCTATTGTGGTACCCCAAGCCATAGGAATTTCTCTCCGTAACACACTACTACGGATTTGAAATACCATGTACCTTGCGTATATCGAGAGGCCCTTCTAGGATTCCTAAGACCATCTGAGAAAATCCCTTTTGGATGCCTTGTTGGCGCAATACACCGAGAGCAGCACTCAGGGAAATTACTATGCACGTGTCATCCAGGTATTCAGGTATTCAGGTGAGGGACGGTTGATCCTCCTCGCCGCATTTTATTATTTGAACTTGAGGTGTATCGCAATTTGCAAAAAAATGTCAATCCTGGTGAGGAACTGACTTATTCAGCCCCTCTTGTCACTTAATTTTGCTTGTGGCCTATAGTTTGTAGGAGAATTTTTGTGTGATTTCCCTATTTTTGAAACCCTAGGTTAGGTTTAGTGACTTTTTACAATCTACCTTTTTTTTAGTTGAGACAATCCAGAAGAAACCAAGGATTACCACCCGACTTTCCACCTGCAACAAGGGAAGGCCCAATGGAAGCCATAGATCAAGGAGCTGCGACTAAATCCCATGTGGAAGGTAGCCCAGTTGTAGAAAGTGGAGATCAATTAACTTCTTATGTTAATCCCTTGGTCCAACAACCTCCTACGGTTGACACTTCCTTTCATTCTCCGATGGAAGGTTGAATCGATGGTCTTGATGAAACTGTGTATGGCCCTGATGCTCCTTTTTGGAGAACTTCTATGGGAAAATCCTTTGCCAAATTTGGGGTTACTAAACCCTCTTTTGAGAACCCTCCTCTAGGTGAGGATGCATATAGGAGAATTGAAGCAACTCTTCATCGTGCCCGTAGATTTCAAGAGAGGATGGAAAGAGTTATGGCTACCCCTATACCTCACAAAGAACCTATGTCAGATATTTTACCCCTTCTGTCAAATCCATGGCCTTCTAGATATCGTTCACTTGCCAAGACTTTGAATCCTATTGATGATGCCCCACCTCGTGGTATGTCTCCTCATAATCAAGGTCAAACCTCCAACCCTACAGTTTTAAATCATAGTTCTGTTTCTAGTCCTCCCATAACCTCTGTAGCTGGGGGGCAATCCTCAACTCAAATGGTGTCAATATAGTCCAACGCTGGGGGGAAACCCTCGACATGACCTATGTTATCTGTTAGTGGAGTTTATACTAGTACTAGATAGACTTTTTCTATAGGACAACCCGTAATGGTTGGTCCTCCTACCCATACCCACATGGTAAACCCTCCATCGAGTTTAGGCCAACCCTTAGAGGAACAGCTTGTAATCAACCAGTATTCTTGGGGTTATGGTTACCCAGTGAATCAATTACCTGTAGAAAATATGAATTATCAACCTACATCTACAGGAACTATGTATCTTGGCGTGGGGAAAACCTAATTGGTCCTACATGCCAACAATGGGAGGAATTCCTATTCTTACTGTTGGAGGTGCCAGAGGGCCACCTTATGGTGTCCCACCTTTTGGAGGTCCCCCAAGCAGAGGCCCACCTAGAAAAGGACCACCAAGCAGAGGTACACCTTACGGAGGACCACTTCCTCGAGGACCACCACCTAGAGGCCCACCACATGGAGGCCCACCTTCCAGGAGACCATCGCCCAAAGGTCCACCTTCTGGAGATCCACCACCTGGGGCTCCACCTTCTAGGGGACCATTACCTGGAGGACCACCACCTGGAGGTCCACCACCACCCAGAGGCCCACCACCTAGAGACCTACTACCTCCAGGTGTCCCTCCCCCTGGAGGACCGCTCCCTTTGGGAGGCTCTTCAGGAGGGTCATATGCCCATAAACCAACTCAACAACCAATATATCAGTCAGGTTATGGTCCTGCTGGTACACACATGCCTTATCAATACTCCTAGTATGTCAAACCTAATCTATAACTCTCATTCCTAGAAAATTTGGACTTTCCCGATTTGTCCAAGTTGATAAATGATCCCATTTAACACAACCCTTGGTGGCCTGCTATTCTAGTTAAGTTTCCATCAGATATTCCAAAGTTTGATGGGAAGCAAGGAGATGATCCCAAAAATCATGTCATGACTTTTCATCTGTGGTGTTCTTCTAACTTCTTGATGGATGACTCCATTCGTTTGAGACTCTTCCAGTGAACTTTGACCGGTACGGCCGTAAAGTGGTATATTGAACTTCCACAACATTCCTTTATGGATTTTAGGTCATTGGGAATCATTTTTCTCACACACTTTCAGCTACCCATTCATTATGAAACGGGTATGGAACTTTTGACCTAAATCCATCAAAATACCTCCACACACATATCGGACCATATCTATGAGTGGGGATGGGGAAGACGACTTATTAAAGCTCCCATCCTAGACCAACTATTAGCTGTCTAGTTCACGAAATCCCCATTGCCTCCCATTTCCTGAGATGTGGCCATGGGTGGTGATGTTACCAAAGAGCAGGCTATCAGTCATGCTCAGTATCTGGATTTGGTATATTCCCAATTCGGAACTTTGTATGACCTAATCCCTCAAGCTCCTCATCCCAGCACGAACCGCACCAAGACACCTGCAGAGACTCCTGTTGATGGGGTTGTTGGTTCAATCCATCCCTCGTCAGTAGCCAAACCCGCTAAGAAACCTAATGCTTCTACTACTACTCCTTCAACTCCTACTATTTCCACCGAGGTAAATGCTATTCAAATTACACAAACTCCCAGCAATAAGAAAAAAGGAAAAGGTAAAAATAGAAAACCTGGAAACCAACAAGAGAATACCAAGACTACGACCACGGAGAATGATAAAGGGAAGAGAAAAGATAAGTACCCTTGATTGTTATGTGGGGGTTATCACTTCATGAAGGAGTGCCCTCATCATGAAGAGATTATTAAATTCCTGAAAAGTAATCCCACACCCACGATACCTACCAATCCCTTCCCATCTCAACAATAATTGATAGACCATATGTCTAATCAAGGGACCTCTGGTTCCATGTAAGAAATTAGAATTATGTCCTCAGATACCATTAATTTTAATACTCGTAGTCATTCATATGACAAGCTAGTAAAGAAGAAGGACAAAAATCCTTCTTCCGAGAAAATTCCTTCTACTAGTTCTCCTCCATGTTTGTCTAATGTCCCTTTCATGATCAAAAAACCTAATCTTGATTTAATTTTATGACCACTTGAGGCTACCCTCAAGAAGGTTGTTTTTAATCCCAACACTCGAGTTGCACAATTCTATAATGTTGTTGAATAATTAGCTCAGGAACCCTGTGCGATGTCTACCCTTGAGGTACTCCAAAGTTGTCCAACGTAGTGTAAAAATATGCTAACGGATTTAGGGGAATTAGACCTAGATAACACCAAATTGATTCATTTCAATGTAGAGAACTATAAATCCATATTACCTCACCAACTCGCATTTCAAATCACCTCTAGAGTAGTTCGGATAAGGGTCCATCGGACCGTTCTAGATGAAGGAGCTTCAACCTCAGTCTTGTCTATATCCTGTTGGAGATCCATTGGTTCTCCTGAGCTTACAAAGTCTCCTACAATGTTAAAATATTTTGATGGACAAGTTTTCCAGCCTCATGGTCTATTACCATCCCTTTCATTCGAACTTGGGGGAAAAATTATTTCCATTCAGGTGGAAGTAGTTGATGCCCCATTAGATTACAATCTCCTAATGGGGAGAAAATGGTTCTATGCCATGACTGTCGTCGCTTCGAAAGTATTTTGAAATCTCTAGTTTCCTCATTTGGGAAAAATTGTAACTATCAATCAACTTGAATTTTGTTCAGTGGATGTTACTACTCCCACTGTGAATAACATCCCTATGCTAGGTCAGTCCCCTCCTCCTTATTAGCTGATTGGGGTAGGTATGATGAAGGATTCAACCCTTATGGGATTGTTTCCTTCCACCCCTCCTAGTACAAAAGTAGCAACCGTGAACATGATTTCCACGACTCGTTATGGTAATAAGGGCAAAGAAGTTGTTGAGTCATCTTCTCTTGGCCCCTATGAAGCACTGTATGATGTTGTTCGATCTGCCTCCAATGTCTAGCCACATGATCTTCATTTGGTAGCTTCAGATCCCTACCACTTGCCCTACTGGCTATAACCCTCTCTTCCCACTCTAGACTATCTCACACAAAATTTTCCTTCGGACGAGTCCATCATGGAGATCATGAGTGTGAATGAACCCATATGGGAAGATCACCATCATCGATCTTGTTTTCTTCCCAATGCTAGTTCGGTAGGTTTTGACTTTGAATCGCTTATCAGTACTGATATTGTCACCCATCCACAAACACCTGTATTGTTGCAAGACACATATTACAAAGTAAATATTTGCAACATCACTAACACAAACCCGATTGACATATCAGTCAATCTCGAAACCATTGAGCTCGTTCACATAGGCTAGAACTTCTTGACAAACGAAACTGAAATTTTTAGAGCTCTTTGCAAAGAGCTCCATGATATTTTTGCTTGGACTTATGAGGAAATGCCTCAGATTGATCTATCGATTGTCGTACATGATATTAAAACCTATCCCACGACAAATCCCGATAGACTAAAATTACGTCAAGTCCATCCTAGAAAGGCTGTGGCTATCAAAGCTGAACTAGAAAAACTTCTGAAGGTGGGATTTATTTATCCCGTGACCCTGACGGAATGCGTATCTAAAAATGTCCTTGTAACCAAAAAGAAGGGCACTATTAGAGTCTGCATCAATTTTCGAGACTTGAATAAGGATTTTTCTAAGGACAATTTCCCTACTTCGCATATCGATGAGATCATCGATAAATGTGCTGGGAGCATCATCTTTTCTTTTATGAATGGTTTTTCTGGCTACAATCAGATAGAGATTCTACCCTCGGATCAGCATAAAATGGAATTAATTTTCCCGCGGGGAACCTTCATGTATCGAAAGTTACCTTTTGGACTAAAGAACGTCGAAGCTACATTCCAACGAGCCATGTGCTATTCCTTTCATGATATCAAGCACATAGTGGAACTGTACCTTGACGATCTCCTCGCTCATTCAAAGCAACAAGAAGACCATCTAGGGAACCTTAGAGACATTTTCCTTAGGTATCGTCATTATAACATACGGCTTAACCCAGACAAGTGTGTCTTTTGTGTAGAGACTGGACACCTTCTTGGCTTTGTGGTTTCCAAATATGGCATCCATATTGATCCTCTAAAAATTGTTGCAATCCTAGCCTTACCTGCCTCAACAAACCTTACTGAAATCCAAAGTTTGCAAGGGAAGGAAAAATTTCTTCGTCATTTCGTGTGCAACTTTGTCGATAAAACACATAGTTATATGCTTCTCCTGAAGGACAATCCATTCTTCTAGGATGACCATGCCCAACGAGCCTTTGATAATATGAAGCATGCTTTGACCCATTCACCTGTGATACACCCCCCATATTATTCAAATGATTTTCTCTTGTATGTTGCTACCTCTGCTACTACCATCAGAATGGTTCTAGCGTAGGAAAATCCCAATGGCCAAGAACACATGATATATTACATCAGTAAGAGTCTCATTGACTTTGAAACCTGTTACTAGCGTGTGGAGAAGTTAGCTTTGGCCACGGTCATTTTTGTTTAGAAATTTCATCGTTACATTCTACGTACCACAACTATAATCACAGATCAAAACCCTATGTACTACATTCTGTCCCGTCAAGTACTAGGGGGGAAATATTCTCGTTGGATTGTTATCCTATAGGAATTTGATCTTGAGTTCACCAAGGCTGCTTTGAATAAATCCTTGGTTTTCATGGAGCTAATGTGTGACCTTCCCTGTGATTTGACAGAAGTTGAGCCTAATGATTCATTTCCGGATGAATTCTTTTTCTTGATAAGCACAACTGACCCATGGTATGGATATTTGATCATCTATCTCCAGAACCATATATTTCATCCTAACATATCCCATGACAATCATCGTCGTATCCATAACCACACAAAGTACTATCTCATTCTAAAACATACATTGTACCAATGTGGTATAAATTCTCTCCTTCGATGATGCCTTACACATGAAGAGGTTGAAATGGTTTTGAATGATTTCCACTCTAGAGCATGTGGTGGTCATCTTTTTGGGATGGCTACAGCCTAGAAAATCCTTCGCGTTGGGTATTTCTAGCTTTCAATCCTCAAAGATTGTCATGAGGTGGTTAAGAAATGCCCACCTTGTCAACACTTTTATCCGAAAAAATGCGCCCACCCTGCTCCTTTACACCCCGTCATTGCAATTGGCCCTTTTTCCCAAAGGGGTATTGATTTATGTATTTTAATTCTACTTCATCCAGGGGGAATGGTTACATCATCGTAGTCATGTATTATTTCACAAAATGGGCTGAGGCAATGCCTACATATGCAAAGGATGGTAAGACTGTTGCCCTCTTTTTATTCATTCATGTGATATCTAGGTATGGAGTGCCGCAAGCTATAGTCATTGACCACAGATCTCATTTCTAGAATCAGATGATGGCTGAGCTGAGTGATAAGATGGGTTTTCACCATGAAAAATCAACTCCATATTACCCGCAGGATAATGGTCAGGTCGAGGCCATTAACAAAGTTTAAAAACTATGATGTGTAGGATGGTTGTGGATCACAAATCCAACTGGAACTTGACTCTCTTCTCCACACTTTGGGCCTACGGGACTTTAGTAAAAATGACAACTGGATTCACACATTTTCAGCTGGTCTATGGACTAGAAGTCGTCCTTCCTATCGAGTGTCAAATTCTGTCACTCAAACTCACAATAGAACTTCTCCCAAAATTTTTTGCCAAGGAAAAAATATTTATGTACTTGACTAACCTTGATGAAACTAGAATAGATTTTTCCTTGGCTAACGAGGCACACAAGAAATGCATTAAGGAACAATATGACAAGTTTGTTTAACCTCGTGTCTTCAACGAAGCTGACCTAGTCCTGACTTACTATTAGAGACACAATAATCTAGGGAAGGGAAAGTTTGAATCCATGTGGTACGGTCCCTTTGTCGTTAGTAAGGTCTTATAGAAAGGGGCTTAGATTATGACGGGATACCCTTCGAGAAACCTCGTAGTGGGTTGTACCTGAAGAGGTACTATGCTTAATTCATTTTTGTATGGTACCTTGTATATATGTATATTTGGCTTTCAGTGTGTTTTGTCATTTTCAATATGGTTTTGAGTTGATGTCCATACTATTTACACCATGTTTTGGTTATGCATATTGGATGTCTTTCTACGGTTTCATTGATGGTGCATGCCATCATACCTTGAACCTTGCTTCAGCAGCTTGGGTGTTGTATTCCACAGCTCAGGATTTAGTTAGTTCAAGTGCAATTTGTATTGGTCCAGCTATCAACAACATTGTCGAGTATTAGGCAGTGATATGTTTACTCATCGAGGATGTATCTTGGGTAATTCATGATTTGGTAGTGTTTATGGACTCTCTATTAGTGTTTTTTCACCTAAATCACGTGTACACTATCAGGAACCCTACACTTCTCCTCCTCTTT
Source organism: Pseudotsuga menziesii (assembly GCA_001517045.1). Taxonomy (NCBI): domain Eukaryota; kingdom Viridiplantae; phylum Streptophyta; class Pinopsida; order Pinales; family Pinaceae; genus Pseudotsuga; species Pseudotsuga menziesii. The sequence continues at coordinate 124,564 of LPNX010468038.1, read as the reverse complement.
CAAAGAGTGCATTTGCTATAAAGGTCGTTCAATTTCATCACTTATAGGCATATCCCTAGGTCTGATAATATGATTGCTAATTCATTAGAAAATTTCATTCTGGACTGGCATATTTCCCATTTATAACTCATTAAAATAAACATGGTCAATCATAATGTAAAATAAACAGTAGAAAACATGTAAAACTCATACAAATACAATTCATACATTTGAAGCACATGTAAATACCACAACTAAGTATATATATGTGTGTGTGTGTGTGTGTGTGTGTGTGTGTGTAAAATATGTTTTTACAAAATGTATGGTCACAAGACCTCATCTGAAGCATTGTGGCTTTCAGGCATACAAAATGATATAAAACTCCTAAAGCTAGCTAAGATTTCAGGGATACATCATGCAGACCACTTTAATGGTGCTAGTGGTAGAACATAATGACCCTTGCTACTCTGCATAGCAAGCGACTGAAGCAGCCTGATACCCCCATGGTATGTCTTTAGAACCTCCTAGGGAGGTCATCTATAGCAGCATCTGGGATATCCAAATTCAGTCGATCTAGGTTCTCCTCCAGCTTAGTGAGCTCATCATCACCTTTATGAACAAAGCGAGCTCCTGCTCGCCTCTCCATTGGGGAGGATCCCCCAGACAGTGCATCACCAACATCTTCCTGTAAAATTTAGGTTTTTTTATCATCCATAAAAATCATACAAACATGAAATTAAAATATAAAAACATAATCAACATCTTAGGTATTGCTTCTTACTGATGTCACCCTACTAAGCCCTGGCTGGTAGTGGTAGTTCAGGATCTCTTCAGAATTCAGTCCTTGTATATGCATAATCCTCAATCACAAGGATCTAATCACTCAGCCAACAGAATAAGGCAGCCTCAAACTTTACCTTGGCCCGGACACCTCCTGTGCGGGCCATGATATCCACCCACCGCACCATATGGGGGTCTCTAGCTCTGAGTTCTGTAAATACAACCTGGGGCCTCATGAAAGGTACCCTCTCAAAGAAGAAGCATTATAGGATGGTCCTATATCCAAAATTCTTTAGCTCTCCTTGCCGACATTTCGTAAGTTGATCCTTGAATACAGGTAATAGTGCCTCAGCCCAGCTATATACCGTGGGTGCCATGGCCTCTAGAGAATACAACAGATGTGCCTAGGAATCTTGGTGGGGCCCTTGGCTCCTAGCCACCCTTTTCATGGTAAACAGAACAGTATGAAGCAACAAATCCCTCATAGCCTTGATAGGGATCTTCTTACCTCACATTTTTGCACCAGGGAAGCAATGGAGATCAATCAACTCCTCTGTAGTGACATCCCCACCTCGGGAACTAGTCAGAGAAATAGGTGCTCCCCCTCTAGATAGCCCTATCAGGAAATAGATATATTCCACCTCCACAGTCACAATATGAGGTCCCACCTCAAAATATTGTTTTTATGTATTCCACATCTGTAGGATGTACTCCAGTAGGCATGCATGTGAAACCATGCTAGAGCACAGAAGAATTTTAAGAGGCCACAACCTCTCAAGGCATCTATGCAACCCTCATTTCTTGTGGCTTGGGAATCATCATAATCATTTTGTCTTTCCTACCATTTTTTACCAAGTAAACCTGCCAAAAATAATCAATGATCTATTTAGAAACACATTTCACCATTAAAATTGCTTAAATTTTTTTTATATGGCTGGGGAAAGTACTTCCTTGATCTCATGGCTAGCATTGCCCTTGTCCCGTTGAGACAGAGTGGTTCCATCGCTTGAGTATAACTAAAAAACCATGGTTTTCATTGGGCATCGCCTTTCCTGTAAAGGCCAAGTGCAATGCCCGCCGTTGGTCTTTTAAGTTTTCCCATTAAGCTAAAAAAACTCAACCAAATAAAAAATTAGAAACCATAGAAAGGAAGGGAAGAGTTCTAGCTGTTACCTGGATATGACGATGCAAAAAACAAACAGACGATGAATTCACAATCTTTGATTGAAATCTACACCTCCATTCTCCTAAACTGCTCCAAGACTTGGTAAAATGGTCAATGTTTTTATTTTTACTATTTTACTTGCCTTTTATAACATATTTTTAGGGTTTTTGTATTATTTTAATGGTTTTAAATCATTTTTATCAAAAATCCCCTTTTTCATAGTTTATAAAAGTCCTTTTAAATATTTTAGGAGACTAATTACCCTTTTTAAGAGTCTTGTAGGGATGAAAATAAACAGTATTGGCTATAGGGAAGTTCATTTTTTGACTTTTTCATACTTCTGAAAAATGGAAAAGGTTTGTGAGCATTCATTTCGACACTTTGATCGCGCTCCCAAAACCTATTATCAAAGTTTCGAGTCTTTTTCGATTCTTTTCAGGATCGTAAAACCTATTCATCATGTAAAAGAAACCTATTGGAGTATTATTTAAACTCTTTTTGGACTCCCTAAATGTGAAAATATTTTTGAGCGCAGTTGTCTTCTTCACACTCGTAAAAGTACTTTAAGAGTCGTCTTTCTGACGGTATTTTATCTCTTTTTTGGTTCAGATTGACTATTTACGAAAAAGGACCCTTTGGAATCTTCTTCCATCTTCGTTCAGACTCTCTAAACATGAACAATATTGAGTTAACTTTCATTGGACTCGATAAACAAAACACTGAGAGACCCTCTTTTGGGAATGAACCCCTCCTTTCTCAGGTTCGTAAAACGTATGAGAATGGACTTGTCTTCGGACGAGCTACAACGAGTGTTTATTCCCCTCTTTGAACTCATAAAAATGAAAAAAGAGGAACTCATCAAACATGATGGGGAAATTAAGGGAAGGGAATCAATTCATGTTGCAAATAAATGGCAGTTTTTCGTCACCTTTTAACATGGCACTTGTTTGCATTTAATTCAGTCAATTGGGTATTCAGCTTGTCTTTGAGTCGATCCACTTTCATGAGTCATGTCACTCTTTTGAGTCTCTCAAATAATGCATGGTCCAACGTTGTATTGTGTTTCACCTCGTCAAGTCAATGCTACCAAGTATTTTGTCATGCCACTCGATGTTCAAAGGGAAGCTTTGAAAGTTTACCTATGCAAGTCAAAAACAACATTTGTATCAGTACCTTTGAGTCAGTCCTATGGTTATGTTATCTACAACATTCCAAAACTTTGTTCCTAGTTTCATGTCGTCGATATGGGATACTTCATGGCCCTCCTTCGACGAGACTATTCCTGTCGACTTCAGCTCATCATCCAAGAATTAGCCTTCAAAAAAAGTTTAGTACCTTGAGATCTATATGCCTCAATGATAGATTCTCTCGCTCTTGACATAGGTTCACATCATTGACCTTTGATTGATAGACTCAACTGAGTGTTTGACATCAAATCATCTATTCACACTCAGTAGATTGTACTAGGGTACCTTGGGAATCATTGACATTAATGGTGATCTCCCTCATACTTGTTAATGGTTCACATCATTTACTAGTAATCAAGTGGTTTCTACCATGTTTGACTCTAGATCATTGTAATCGCATGGATAGAATCGTACTTTGCGGAAGACGAGACAAAGACCCTGGGTATATATCAAAAGCAATCATATCTTTCTCCTCGGGTTGCGATGGAGTATATGGTATGAAGTCCCAGCATGGATCCACATTTGTATGGTCATGGCTCTGCTCGAATTTGTGTTCATTTGCCATAGATATACAGTGCATTTCTAGTATCTATGTCCCAAGTTTGAGTCCTCTATCACATGGATCTACACTGTATTCTAGTAGCCATGTTTATTAATCTCTCTCATGGATCTTCCTTGTATTGAGTCTGCAGCCATGATGAGGACACATTCGTTCATGATTCAAAAGTATTGATGTATTGCATATGCCTAGTTGATGATCTCCAATCAAGTTGATTCTTTCCTTGAAGTGATAACTTACTCTTTCAAATCTCTCTCCTATCAAATCCCTTTAGCCTCATGCTTTGGGGGGGATTCCGTTACACATAAATCTTGTCATCATCATGTGATGAGGTCCCGAACATTAGTATTTTCCCTGAATCCCAAATTGTGAAGTGAAACACTGGCCCAGACATCAATTCTGCATATGAAAATCCAGCACCTCTCCTGCCTTTAAGTCAATAGGCAGTGCCTTCTTTAGTAACTCCATTACTATTTTTACAATAGGCGGTACCACCTCCTTTACCTCTTGTACAAGGCATGGTTTTTCCCTGTCACCACTCTGTCATAGTGAGCAAGAAGTGGTGCCCTTGGTAAAAAGTTAAAAACAGATGTTTCCATGAAGCTTCTCGAAGGAAGGCTTCGTGGTACCCTTATCCCTACACCTAAGGACCACCTGGACTCAAGATACATCCTTTTGGGATCTCCTATCCACCTCACACATCATTTTCTCAACCATACCTATCCTCCCAAGGCCTATAAAAGTAGGCTCATATCCATGGTTGTGAAGTAGCAAAGTTATGCTGTTGAATTGACATTCTGGCCTAAATTAGTAGGGTGAGCATAGAGGGAGCAATTTGGAGCTTTTGGGGAAAATATATCAGCATTGTAAAGGAGCATATCGACACTAAGGAAAAGGTTGTAAACTTCTTCTTCATTCTTTAATGCAAAATTGGTTCCTTTCCCATAAAGTATGTTGTGTCATTATCATGTATTTTATTGTTGGATTCCTTAGTCACTGACATACAATAGTGGACCATATTTTGGTGCTCTTTGATCTTGTTTGTTGGTTTACATGTGATATTGGATGTACATCTATGAACAACTATCATTATAGGGAACAACTATACTATTCCATCAAAGAGACTCATTCCATATCTCCACCCATTCTAGGGAAAGTCTTCTAATTCCGTTGTGAACTGTTTGTTCTAGATCTGAACCATTCAGACTAGAGGAATAGCTCCTATCCACAAGAGGTGCATTTTTCCTAGATACAGTAGTTCATCTATTGAATACTCTAGTCATATTGTGTGAGTACAAATATCCTATTTTTTGTTCCATTTCTAGTAATATCTCATCTCGATCCTTAAGCTTCCTCATGGACCAATCCATGAACAACTTATTAAATTTCTTAAGTGAATCCACAAACTCACAACTCAGTGAAAGTTTAGAGGTAGTATCAAATTCCATCCAACAATCGTTTATCAATGATACAAAATCCACATCCTCCAACCAATCCAATTAAATTTTTAAGGTGTTGATGGTTTTTTCTCTCTGATATCTAATTGTAGGTAGATTAGTGAATTGTCAGACCCTCCCCTAGTATCAATCCATGACTTGCTTCTTTTTATTTGTCTCGTTAATGATCTAGTCATTGAAAACTTGTCCAAGAGCTTTGATATAGTCGTTGATTCTTCCCTTTTATTGCTCCAAGTAGGTTTGAGAGCTATGGGCTCAAAATCAACCAATTATAATATGTCCAGTTGTTGTATGAAATAACCATACATAGGATCCACCCTGGTGATCTAGCCTCACACTTCATTCCCACTCAAAGTAAAATTTAATTCACCTCTAATTATCAAATTCTGATCTTGAAGAAGTTGTATCCCAAAGAGATTATCCCAGAAATCATGCTTCTATAAATAGGGCCCATATACATTTAGAAAAGTGACTTGCTAGTTCAAGTCCTCGCACTTGAACATCATTCCAAGTACAAAAGACACTGAAAAGATGTTAGTGAGTGTAATGTAGTTCCTCCACCTTGTAAGTATTCCACCTAACAACCCAAATGTATTTGTATAAATGAACTCCCACCCATTGAATAAATTTCTAATACTTTTTATAATCAGAGGCTTGTTGCACATCGTTTTTTGAATGAACAAAATATCAAGTCCTTCTCAACTAATCTAGATAGTGCTAATTTTTTTAGGGGGTTGGCCAAACACTGAATATTCAAAGAATTAATCTTCATTTCAGAACATTTGACCTAGGATGATCTCTAAGCGCCTTATGAATTGTAAGTTTTTTTCCTTGAATAATATTTGCTACTAATTTTGATTATGGATCCCAGAGTAAGTATTTCCTCCCCGTAGTTGATAAAATCCCCTCCTCCTTAATAAATTGGCCTAGACCTACTAAAGTTCTCTCCCCACCTAGTACAAAGGATCCCTTAGATCTCATGGCATAAGTATTTTTGTCCACCAACAAATTCGAATCTTTATTGGATTATATATATATTTCATTGCCATTAATATTTATACCATGAATACACCTTTTATGGCCAAGAAGAGAACAATTATATGGGGGTCTCCTACCCTTCAATCATTGATTTTGCCTAGAAATAGAACAAGATTGATTTGGGAAAATGCCAAGAGTGTGGTAATCATATTAGATCATGTCTCAAGTACCTACAACTCCATAAAAATAGTATTAGAATAGTGTGGTTCAGTGGACTTACCAATAGAGTTTCTAAGATTCTTTGCATGGGAAAAATGTGGAGCCTTCTCAAAGCCAAAGAAAGAAAAATATCATCAAGTGATTCTCCATGTAATTGTCTAGTTCCTAGCACTAAATGCTCAAAATTATTGAGAACATGGGTATATAGATTATTTAGTTCAATATGAGTTGTCTTAGTACAATCTTAAGGTTTTATTGTTGCATTCCCATGCTAACCTTTTCTTTCATTTTCTTTGTGAGCATCAAACCCACCTTCATATACCCTAGCCAAGGTATTCAAGGGAGAAGTATTAATCCCAACAACCATATATACTACCACGTGTCATTCCTTCCTCATTCTTCTAGGTGTGAATAGTGTGATGAGGTGAGACTAAAACTTTTGGAAAATTCCTACTATTTCTTTTTCAGCTCCAAATATTTTTCATGAAAGGAAGTGTGCAATCATCAACAATATGGAAATGTTTTTGGTACTGTGTGCAACAAAAATGGATATTACTATAATCCAATTTATGTGAGACCATCAAATAATAAACAACTAATTCTATAGCTTCCAAGAGTCCCTCTAACAAATTGAAAAATACGAGGACTTTATCTACCGTCCATTGCGCCTAGAATTTATAGGATGGGTCAATTTATATTGTTTTCTCTAAGATATTCCCTAACTCCTTTAATAATATTTCATTCCAAAATTCTAACAACTAGCTAGAAATATTAACCCAAATAGGTACCCTGTTTGAAACCTCATGTCGAGGATCATAGCATAGGTGCCAAAATTTGAGGGTATGAAAATCATTCCCCCACATCCACCCTCCACTCAAGAATATAATATCATCTTTCTCTTAACTTAACTTGAAACTCATCCAACTCCATGGTTCATATTGATTTTGGATCCAAGAATATAAAGAACTTTAAGAGATCCAAACCATGAAAAAATGTTCAAGAAGTGTTTTGTCAATAAAGTTCAAAATATTTTCAACTTGTAAATCTTCCTCCACCACCATTTTGACCACCTTAGATCTCTTTTTCACTACCTTACTTCTTTTCCTATTCATATAACCATTTTTGCCTCCTGTCTGTGTCTCACGTGAGTTGGTTGGTTCCTCCAATGGATGACCCACTAACTCGGAAAGAGTATTTAGTCCCATCGGAAAAATCCAAATCCCTCACCACTGTATGTAACCTTCCTCAACTTGACCTCTACAATTGAGTAATCTAGAATCGGGGATGGAAAAACTGACATGAAAATCCTAGCAAGTATNCCGCGAATGCACCTACCAAGACCACGTGACTCTTCACATGTGATTGGTCTAGCTGGCTGCTCAAGAAGTGTGACTCTATCCTCTCTTGACACGAATACCTTTTTAGTCTTTCAATTTGTTGTTTGTGCTAACCCTAAGTTTTGTTCAGCTTTAGAGGTAAAATTATTCAAATAGTATGTATGGATCTCTTTTCCATTGTATCCAAGTTTACTAGTTCATGCTTCATAGGGTTCTGGTCGATAGTCCACTAGCTCTCCTTCAATGGAAGATTTATTTAGGATTTTTGTACAAATCTTGATCATCCTCCCAATCTTAGTAACACTAGAACATATCATTGATGGTCAACATTTATGTTTTAATTGTCATTTTATGTTCATTAAGACTATAATGTCTATCAAAATATTTGAAACAAACAATATTTATTAATCGACTTTTAATACCTTAACTTCTTAGAGATTATTTTGATTAATATCATATCTATTTTAAATGAATATCAATACATGTTGCAAAATGTCTTAATAACTTTTCATACCTTTTAATTAACTTCTTATTTTTCATACACGATTCTTATTAAGGCCGTGCATATTTAATGAAAATTGGATTTTCAACCAAATGTGAAATAAGAAATTAGTGATCATTCTTTTATCTATATAACATTAATTGAAAATAAACATATTAAAAATTGTTGAGAACCTAATCCTTAAAATTAGGCATATTAATGTATTATTGTTCACTATTTACATTATAATCCTTAAGATTGGGCATGTGAACAGTCAATAAGTGAATATAAAAAGTCCAGAAGGAGTTGAAGAAGAAACCAGTTGGAAATGGAAGTTGAGTTGAAGAAGAAACCAGTTGGAAGTTGAAACCTAGAGTCAACTTTCTCCTTGCATATATATATATTTAGCTAATCCAAAAGTATTGTGCGTTCAGCTCATCCTCTCCCTTTGTGTTTGTACATATGGTCAAAAGTATTGTGCGTTCAGGCTCATCCTCTCTCTTTGTGTTTGTACATATTGTTTTGTGTTTGTACATATTGTTTTGTGTTTGTAAACCAATTATCCTAATTACCCAAGTGGGAAACCTAACTATGGTATCATAGCTTTTATGAGCCCTAGGCCTATGTTAAGAATTATGTTTTCTGCCTGCCCACTCTGCCAATTATCCTATTTTCCCAAGGTGGAAACCTAATACTTTATTAGGCCTTTTATGATCCCTAGACCTATGTTAAGAATTATGTTTTCAGCGTGGCAACTTCAGACCTGCGATCCCATCCCTCTCAATGTGACTGCTGATGAGAAAGACAATACTGGGTGTTGAAAGCCACATGATCTCCATCTCGGGCCTCCTCTCCACTGGCATCATTTTCTTTGGACTCGTATATTGCTGAGTATATTGTGTTTTATATTTTTTTTGAAAGATACAACGGAGTTGTGTGTTGGACTATTATATTTTTGAATGCGTTGAACTCCTAATTGTTGCGTGTGAGGCCTCTCCATTATTGAAGACTGCGAGCTATCTCCTATGTGACCTTGCTGAGCTATCTCCTATTGTACCTATGTGACCTTGCTGCTTCGTGAGAACTTTTGCACCTTCTATCTCTCTGCACCGTAGATATACTTACCTGTGCGCTTCTATCTCTCTGCACCCTAGATATACTTACCTAATTTCTGTATGTGTGGCTATTAGTGCAGTGTTGTTATTCTTCTAATTTCTGGCATCGTGAGCCATCCTGTCAATCTCCTATTTGCTCAACCGCCCCTTGTCATTGGTAAGTGTGATTCTATTCCTCCAGAACAATGCTACATTCAGGAACATGAAAGCGATGGATGCCAATACTTCAATGAATAGAACGTAAAATTGAGCTGCCGCTTCACCGTTTCTATTAGCAATTGTAATTAGCTATATTATTATGTGGTTGTATGTATAGAGCTAATTTTTTGTGAATACTTAATATTTTATATAAAAAGTATTTTTGGAATAAAATAATATTTTTAATAATGGAATAAGAACTCAAATTACTTCTAATTTGCTAAGAGAAAGTCTACCCATTTACTAACAATAAAGTAATCTAGTTGGCATAGTTTTTCTTGAATAATGACAATGAATCAACCTAGCAATAGCAATAATAAATAGCATTCAATAATAGTTGTGCTTACTATTACTTGACAATAAGTTTTAATCTTAAACTTATTTTGAATCATTTGTAGTCGCATGATGAGAGCAATGCATCTTAGAGTTCATGCCTCATATCTCCATGTATACATCACAAAATAAAATTAAGAAACCCATATCACTACTTAAAATCTAAATGTGAATATACCATAAAGATGAAGATCATTTTTTAAATTAGATGTACTTTAAGTTGATGGAAGTTATGTTTTTTTATTTATTTATATAATTGCATTAGAGATGCTTTCTATAGCTCACATGGGCGAGATGTGTAGTGTAAAAATGGATCTAAGAGTTAAGAACATGTGTTTCCTTCAAGGGGTTCATAGGTTCAAATCCGAAGGGGGATTTTCCGAGAGTGAAAGGGTCTCATACACCAATTGGTAGTGAATCATAAATATAGACATAAACAACTACAAATCTAAAATAGTACACCTACTATTTATAACTACACCTAAAAATCTACAATTTATATTATATAACTCAATAGATAAGTATAAAATCATAAATGATAAAAGTAAATAGTAAATTAAAATTACTCCGAAATAGTAAAGAGTGATGAGTCAAATATTCAATCCGAGGTCATTGGTGACAATGAACATTTGAGATAAAAGTAGCCAAAAGGAATTAAATTTGGATTGCAAAACATCACAACAGATGTTCTTAGTCATGTGCATATCTAATCCTAGATCTAGATTCAATAGAGCATGCTTCACTTAGAGCTTACCAAAAAGAAAGACAAGAAAATAGAAGAAATATGAATCAAATACTAAGTAGAACACAATAGTAATACACTCAAGTGGATTGATTTTCCACTGTGCTTATTGAGCAAAAACTAGTACAATATATAGACATTATTACATGCAATACCTTGGGAAAATACCATGGGACCAACAAACCATATGATTGGCTCACCAAATGGTAGGCTTAGATTGGACCAATTCACCCTTCAATGACATAAGGACGAGTGTAAACCCTATATTGGGCCATAATGAGGGTCAATGAACATGAGGGACAAAAGGGTGGTGTCATAATGAGGTTCAATGAATCATGGGGACCAAAAGTAGGTTAGGAAGGTCAATAGGTGTGGACACATCCACTAGGAGGGAGCATGGGGTGAATAGTTGGCAAGTAGTGGACCATTAATACACAGGTTTGAACAAATCACTAAGAGGGTGCACTCCATCTCCTTAAAATAGGAAAATGCATTAAACAACTCATAAATGAAGTATAGAGGGGCACATTGAATCATTGAATGATGGAAAGGAGTCCAAAAGTGGAAAAACAAGGTTTCATGGATTTATCTCTAGTCTAAGTGGTCCAAATGTGGACAACTATGGTCCAAAACAATAGACTAGGCACTGGGAGGCCAAAAATCACTAGGTAGAACAACATGAAGGTCCATGGCATAGATATGATGGGAATATTTTTCTAACAACCCCCGCCCCCCCACTTAAGAAAAAAATGGTGGTGAGGAAGAAAAATAGGGCCCAAGTAATAAGGATTATAGTCACCCTTTACATTATTGATCCATATAAACTGAGGAAAGAGGAAAAACCACATGGGGAAAATCCTCCATAAAAAATGGACATGAAACAGAAACCAAAAACTGTATACACTCCAAACTAAATGATTATGTCTAGAGGAATGATTCTTCTTGGGAAGAAGTGGAATGTTCTCAACTAACTCATAAATGTGTATAACTTCATGATGAATCTTGGGACCATGTAGAACAACGGAAATGCACTGATAGGAGAGTGAAGGATCATCTTCAAACTTGAACTTCAAACCAACCAGGGTGCCATGTCCAAAAGAGACTTGAAGTGCTCAAGAATAAGTGACCCCAAGTGAATCATAAGGCTTCTGAAGCATCAAATTTGAAAGAAGGTTGTAATCAATTCCAAGAAGGTGGAAAAAGAGTCCCAAATGTGCTAATGTGATGGCTACCATTTCTCCACCTTCCAATGGACTTGAAGCAATTATACTAGTCATGGTGTAGGAATACATAGGAAGAAAAAGAGCGTGAATCAATGATATATCTGCACTTTACTTCCAAACTTCTCCTTGACCATCTTTCAAACCAATACTCTCATGTGAAAAAAACCCATCTTCTAGAGAAGGTTCACTATGATCACCAACTAGAAACCCATGTTCATCATTTGTAATATAAGGCATAGAGGAGAAAAACATGAACTGGAGAGATAACTCTTCAACAGTATTGATGGAAGAAACTCATATGTTATCTTCATGTAAAATATCTTCTTGGCAAAGAGAGGAAACCATAGAGGAAGAAAGTTGAGTTGGATCATTTGTTGAATCTCTATTTGCTTCTTCTTCTTCATTTTGAACAACTTCATGAGAAATCAAATCCATGAAGCTATTGTGGGCATCTGCAAACAAAACTTGGAAATATATTTTGGAAGCAAGACTAGAACCCCATAGGCTCTAATACCATGTAAAATTTGGATTGCATGACATCACAACAAAAGTTCTGAGTCATGTGCATATCCAATCCTAGATCTAGATTCAATAGAGCATGCTTCAATTAGAATTCACCAAAGAGAAAGACAAGAAAATAGAATAAATATGAAGCAAATATTAAGTAGAAAACAAGAGTAACACACTCGAGTGGATTGATCTTCCATTGTGCTTATTGAGAAAAAAATTGTACAATATATAGGCATTATTACATGCAATACCTTGGGAAAATACCATGGGATACCAAATACCATGGGCCCAAGAAACCATAATATTGGCTCACAAAAGGGTATCCTTAGATTGGACCAATTCACCCATCAATGACATAAGGACAAGTGTAAACCCTATATTGGGCCATAATGAGGGTTAATGAACATGAGGGACCAAAGGGTGGTGTCATAATGAGGTTCAATGAATCATGGGGACCAAAAGTAGGTTAGGAAGGTCAATAAGTTTGAAACACATCCATTAGGAGGGCACATGGGGTGAATAGTTGGCAAGTAGTGGACCATTAATACACAAGTTTGACCAAATCACTAAGGGCACACTCCAACTCCTTAAAATAGGGAAATACATTAAACACCTTAGAAATGAAGCATAGAAGGGCCCATTGACTCCATGAATGATGGAAAGGAGTCCAAAAATGAACAAACAAGGTTTCATGGATTTATCTCTAGTCTAAGTGGTCCAAATGTGGACAATTATGGTCCAAAACACTAGACTAGGCACTAGGAGGCCAAAAATCACTAGGTAGAACCACATGAAGGTCCATGGAATAGATATGATGGTAATATTGTTCTAATGGAAATGATCGAAAAAACATCAAGGAGATAGTTCTATGGACTATTCCTTGTCCTTCATTTGCTACATGAAGTCACAATGACCATATATGGGAGTGTCACTATTCGAGTTAGAGTCAATCTCATGAGTAACCAATGGCACACCAACCAAACCATGTCGTATCGCATCCAATACCTCCTCATCGTTTATCTGTGCATCGTAATCTAGATCCACATCCAATCTTTTTATTGGTCCCATCCAATACTTTGGTTTCTTCCTATGTGCTAGACTTAGGGAACTATGCATTGCAACTAGCTTCTCTACTATCATAAATATAATTCTATTCATCTTGATAGAGTGGATGAATTTATATGTATGGACCAATTCCTCTCTATTGCAAGCGAAATAATAATTTGAGACAATAAGCAAATAGCAAGATATTGGATCTCTAGAGTGTCATCCCCATGCATCCTCAACCAACCGATGGGATATTCCTAGCATAATTCATTATGATATTCCTTTACATTAGGCTTGTTTAAGGGACTATTGAAACATGAAAAATGAATCCACTATCTTCATATTCTTTTCTCCTCATCTCCATTATAAATCTTTATAAATCTTTTCTTGATCTTTAGTGATGGGAAGAATTCTACAATTCCTTTTGATATATCATTTTTTGTTAAGTGCATACGCTACCATGTGCAAAGGCGTGGTCATTCAGTCCCACCTATGTTGAATAATGGATCAAATTTGGGTCATATAAAACTCTAAGGAGTGATCTTTCTCATGAATAGCTACCCTTACTTGACCTAATATGCTATCAAAAGTCTCATAGATTTATCCAATAGTAGGAGAATTTGAGTCCACATAGTGAATGGCCTCAACTATCGGGCATAAGAAAGACACCAAACTACAATATATCCACCATTCAAACATCTGATAAACTTGGAATGACACAAAGAAGAATAACAACACCCCTGTATTGAGACACACAAATTGAGAATTCTATAACTCTCCAATACTCAAAGCATAAACTTCTTCCCCTCATCTATGTTGTATTTTTTCCCCATGTTCCAATTTGGAGTCACAACCATGTTGTGCAATGCTAATTAGACCTCCAACATCCTCTCCAATGAGAGATAATAGATAGAATATTTGGTGCCCATGGGCTTGAGGAATACCTTCCTTGAGTGAGCCCTATACACGTCTAAGACGGTTTGGTGGTTGTAATAAGCATCTTCACATCTCTTGCAGTTGTTACCAAAGATAGTTATTGATTGATTTTTTCCAATGTATTTTAGTGCATTGTTGAGTGGGTGCACAAAACAAGGGGTTCAAAAAAATGCTTATCTCTACTCTTAATAAGTAACCCATCTTATCTGCACACTTTTGTTGCATATTTCACAACCTGCATGACATTGGACCCAACCTCCTTTATAGAATATTGCATCTATCACAACATGCATGACATTGGCAGACCCAACCTCCTTTATAGCATCTGGAAGAAGATGAGAATAGAAAACCAGATCTTTGTGCTTCTAGAACAATCAATAGCTCTAAGAAAGAAATTCCCACATACACATGTAACTATGATGTTCATAAATGGACATTTGGTGATGTCTATCCACCCATACATAACAATAGAGTAGCCTACCCTCACCCATGTCCAGATCATCTTCTCTTTCCTGCAAAGTGATATTGGACACTTATTTTTCTATGCATGTCCAATGACATGGCCCACCACTTTGTTTTCCTAGTTTTTTTTTTGTTGGGGCTAGATACATTGGTTGCATATAACAAAAGTGTTTTTTGGGGATCATGTATATGTCCCCTTTGCATATTCAACTAGTGCTTTTGATGGATTGGCATTGGATTGGTTATCCAAATTAGTAGACATGGATGAAGTGGCAACTAGACCCCCACTCCCAACTTGGGCATCATAATTGTAATCATTGTAACTTCCATTGTTATTGCTGGAATGAATCGTTTTTGGTTGGTTTTATGTGTAGATTTTTTTTTAGCAACCTATAATAATGGTTTCTAGTTAAAAATCATTTTCCATGGTTGATGAGATGCCCAAAGGTGAGGATTGAAGGTTGGAAATGTTCAACAAAAAAATAAAAACAAAAAACTATTGCCCAAAAATTAAGAAAAAAAAACAATGCCCATAGATTTAATGACAACCACGAAAAACTAAAAATATATCCAAAATTTAAAAAATAGCTAAAAATAAATCTAGAAAACATACACGTAAACTAGAAATAGAAAACACCAAGTATTAAAACCATTGAACCTACCTATAGATCGATGGATGAAGAAATGCTAAAGATAGGCTAAAAGACCACCCAAATATGCACTCGACTACAAGGGAACTCTATCCAAGCGAAATATGTCCAAGCAAAGTGTTGCTCCCTCCAAGATGAAAAGCAAAGATTAAATTCCTACTCCAACCTTAAAACCCTCAAATTTCCCCTTCAATTGTGAAATCGTCCTAAACCTGCTCCAAGTCCAACACCGCTTGGCTTCAAGAAAAAATCAACATGCATAAAATGACGAATGATGGTGCATCGGGGATGTGTCTTGTTGTTAGGTTTTAGCTTTAACATGTTTAATGATATTTTTTTGAAGCTTTAGAATGTTTAAAGAGTTTTTTCAAGGTTTTGTCTTGTTGTTAGGTTTTACCTTTAACATGTTTAATGATATTTTTTTTTAAGCTTTTGAATGTTTAATGAGTTTTTTTTAAGGTTTTGTTTTGTTTTCTACAGTAAATTTCCATGAACTTGTGAGGGGTGCGATGTTTTTTTTGTTTTTCTATGTCTTTTAAAATGGGGTGTGGGAAGCACATGGGGTGCGATGTTTTTTTTTGTTTTTCTATGTCTTTTAAAATGGGGTGTGGGAAGCACATGAGATATAATTTTTTTTAAGTGTGAATCATTTTTAAAGGTTAAAATGTGAAAAAAACATTTACACTTCATATATGTGATTTTTACTAGATTTAATTGAAATTAAAAAATATATATAAATTATTAATGACTTATTCAACCTATATCTTATAATATTCTTTGCAACCTTTATCAACAATGCTTAGAATGTGTAAAATATAAGAAAAAAATATTAAAATCTTATCCATTTTCTAGACACACAAACACACGAGAATTCATAAATCTAAACTAAATAAAATTGTCAAAATCTTACAACTAGAAACAAACACATCAAAGAACACACCAAAGAATTTGTTGGCTAAATTGCCATCACATAAACCCCACCTAAATAAAAATACAACAACCTAAAAATTACACTAAATCTACAATGCTACAATGGAGAAACTCTCATAGAAAGGTACATCATGTATTATGTATTTATCATAATTAAAATATACTTATTAGTTAGGAAGATAGAATTTATTAATTGTGTGTAAACCATCGTAGATCCAAATCCCAGGCTCTATCAAGCACCGAGATGGATCAAAAAACCTCTTCTTAGGTATCCATTGATTTGATTCAAACCAAAAGACACATATTTTTATTTAAGGTCCACATAGAATTTTATTATTATTAATATTTAATATTATTTATGGCAGCCATATAATAGTTTTTATTATTTTTTATTTTGTTAGGAACATTGCATCATTTCCCCACACATGGTTTTAAAACCATGTGCAAGGCCCTCCTACAATCATGGGTTGTTTAGGAGGCCTTGCACATGGTCTTAAAACCATTTGCAAGGCCCTCCTAAACCATGTACAATAAAACCATGGGTTGTTTAGGAGGCCTTGCACATGGTTTAAAAACTACAATAAAACCATGGGTTGTTTAGGAGGCCTTGCACATGGTTTAAAAACCATGTGCAAAGCCTCCTAAACCATGTACAATAAAACCATGAGTTGTTTAGAATGCCTTGCACATAGTTTTAAAACCATGTGCAAGGCCAACATTTATTTGTGTTTTTTTCTTGACCCACATATTTTTTTACGGATAATTAAATTTTTACTTTTTTATTGTTTTGTTAGGTAGGAAGATTACAACATCTCCCCCATATTACATTGTTTTTGTGGCTGACATTTATTTTGGCCTATTAGAAAATTTATTTTTTATTAATAAAAATAACTTTATGAAAGTGATTTTTTTTTATTTTGTGTTACAAAATCTCCCCCATAATATTCACTATCACTATTATTTTTTGCCGACATGTTACAAACGTTACATCACCTTACAAGATCTCTCCCATAATATTCACTATCAATATTATTTTTTGCCGACATGTTACAAACGTTAGTAACGTTACATCACGTGACAAGATCTCCCCCATACTGGGCTGTAGAGCGCCTCTCGACGCAACAAGAAGGTACACCATAAAATTCTACAGCCCAGTAAGAGAGAGATGTGTAACTTCTTCCGTGCTCATCCTAGAGCGGACATGTGTCCTTTATAAAAAACTAATAAAAACTAATAAAATTTTACTAAAAATAACATGTCGTCTTAAATTAAATTTAAATTATTTAGGATTGCATATATATATAAAACAACATAAATTAGATAAACTAAAATCATAACATTGAATTAAACATTTCCTCGACATTTCCACTCTAAAAATGGGTTTACACCTTGAGAGATTTGATCCCTCTCGATGCTTGGTAGATCCCCTTTTAGATAGATCGATGTTGGTGTCACGAGGGGTTCACTAGAAAGGAAATATTATCACATCCATTCATGTTGGGGGTTTCAATGCTCCTAAAATCCTCAAAAATATATTTCCTCCTATTAAGGGATAAAGTGGTGTTTTTAATTTTACATGGTGATATAATATTGGGGATTATTTTATTTGGGTGGGCTAAGGAATAACATTTAAATCGTCGGATATATACATATATTTGGAGGTCGCCCACAAAGACATGTTGAATGTCTTCATGGTTGAATGCAAACATGTCCTTGCAGTACAAGAAAAATTACATTTTAGCCTCACATAAAAAAATTGCGTACATTAAAATATTTAATTAAAAATAATATTTTTATAATATTATAACTATGTCGGTAATTTTTTAATTAATTTTATTATATAGCTTTTAAATTATATATATTATAATTTAAAAGCTATATAATAAAATTAATTAAAAAATTACCGACATAATTATAATATTATAAAAATATTATTTTAAATTAAATATTTTAATGTATACAGGTTTTTTATGTGAGGCTAAATATACGGGTTTTTTTGCAGATTCCAAATACCTAAATTTTAACAAGAATACATGATTATTTCTATTTTTTTCTTATTTATCTTCTATCATCACTCCTCAACTAAAAAAAAACACTGTTAGTGTTTCGTCCATATCTCTTTCGTTTTTTAACCATTTAAAAAAGATTTGTATGGTGCACTAAAGAACACTGAGCTCTACATGCTATAAAAAACCCATTTCCAAATAATTGCAATAAGAGATTCAAACGCTGCACCCACAATTGACGTACCGTTTTCGAGGTTTGATCTCTTAGATAATTAAAAAAAATTTAAAAAAATTATTTTTACTATTGGAAAAATAGTCGTGCACTAGTAATATATGTTCTCTATATGTATACCAATTTTCGTAAGTTTATTCCATCATTTAGTCACTCAGACGCTACACCCACAAAAACATATACCTTATAATTTGTCCAAAAAATAAAAAGTTCCCGTTAAAAAATATCTAACTTTATATAGTTAACAACATTTTCAATAGAAAAAAATTATATATTTGGAAAGGTCATTCAATTTCCTACATTTCTTGTTTTTTACTTATCACAAGATTCATTGTGTAAGTGTCTCAAAATATCCATACAAGTTGATGGATGTCTATTTTTTCAGTTTTGTATTGCATCTAATGCGCCAAAAGAGACCCTCAACTTTGTGTACTCACCCTTTAATTTATTAATATTGTAGAAAACATGAGATCTCTATGGCTATAATTGTACGTACATTATATAAAATTGGTAGATTCGCGGGTTTTGGTGTGAAACATGTGTAATTCTCATCTTTTCTAAGCATTGCACTGGCTATTAGACTATCAATATTTTACATTCTTTATTACATTGATCCCTTGATTAGGTTTCATTTTACATGTTTTTCCTTCTCCATTACTATTTCGTTGGGTCTTCCACTATCCAACTCTACAAATGAATTAGTAGCCCTTGCAATCCTACTGGTATCATTACTAGCATGATACTATATTTATTTATCATCTTGTTTTCTTATACTAATATATGTTAGGGATCTTGTTGTTACAACTTTACAATATGATATATAGGTGGTGTTAAAAATGGGTTGATAAAATGGATACCTACAATATCTCGTGAAACTAGGGGTTTTCTTAATTGGAAAGGTATATTGTGAGGGGGTTTCAACAATACAATTTTAGGAAGTATTTTCCAATATTTAGTGAAACTAGGGATATTCTTTACTATCCTATGAGCGAATGTGCAATGTAACAAGTTTAGTGAGTAAACCCCCTGATGTATAAACAATGACCCTATACATTAAGTTGCCTTTATCATCTCATTCTTTAAGATTAAGATTGTGTATAACCTCTCGTTACTTATTGCACAACAAAAATTCTCCATTAAATGGTAGTTGAGAATTTCCATAAGTTTGTCCACTTTGGTGGTCCAAATTAGCCAACAAAACTAAGATCTTGTATTCATTTATATATATATCTATATATGAAGATCATGTTTTAATCAATGTAGCAACTTAGCATATATCTTCATATCATTTTTAAAAAAAGTGGTGGCTTAATATTGGAGTTTTTTTTTAATTATTGTTGATTTATTATTGTTAATGGTTACTTTCATTGAAAAATAAACACTATTATTTAAGAAGATTTAAGATATCTTTTTTGTCATTATAATATATTGGAAGTTAGATATAAACTTGAATGGAAAGTATTACCATCAATGCTTTCAAACTATTCAATCTAAATTCTATTGACTACATAAAAGTTTCTTTAGCTTCATTTTTATTTTTATTTAAACCTAAAATATAAATTCTCACATATTAAGAAATAATAGAAAGGAAAAAAAATGTTTGAGCTTACCCAATAAACGTAGTCTTAGAGCGAGTGTGATAATTTGACTTCACGACACCACATTTTTAACTGTGAGAAAATTAGATCAAGGAATTATTTATGATAAACAAGATACACCATTAAACAGTGTAATAATTAATATTGAGTAAGCCGTGATATTGGGTTTCTCACATCTCCATCTATACACTGATTTATTATTACTATTTATACTTTATAAAAAATTAATAAACGGTAGAAAAAACATTCTCATTTCATTTTCAAAATCACAGTCCGATGCCGCATGAGCTTTTTCTCGAAAACTTTTGACAAAGTTTAAATTTACCCAATAAGCATCTCGAGTCGAGGTTTCGACTCCAACAAAGTAATTTGAACCCAATGATTTGCCCAAAGTGACTGCAAGTCGTCATACAAATCATAAAATCAAAATCAAAGCAGATCTTGCGACAAGAAAACACTAAAACAATACTTCGTGACAACCTGCGAACTATACATCATAACAACAATACTCTGCTCACCCATCCCACCCCAATCTATGATCACACGGACTTCAACTACGATAACCATGAATGACCCAAAACAAACACAGTCTCATAATGCATAATATCTCCTATTTTATTCTGTTGGCTAGCGCCTGGCAGGCTTGCAGAACTTGCATTCATTTCAATAATTGGCGCTCATTGTACAAACACTACCTGAAATCCAAAAATCTTGAACATTAGAAATGCATAATGATTCTAATGTAAAATGTATTTAGAAATGCATAGTGATTCTAATGTAAAATGTATTGAGTTTTTGGATATGATTGTGAAGATTTGAAAGTCTCACGTCTCCAATGGACACTCAACCTATTTTCAGTCAGGGATCAAGAGAGCTCAAAAAAGACCTTCAGGGATCTTTAGGTGAAGTGTCCCCTAAAGATCTTCAAATCTCCAAACAGTCATCAACTCTCAAATCTCGACACAGTCATATCCAGAAACTAAATACAACATTCTAATTGAAAAGAGGCCCCATATTTGAGCATAAAGAATCACCTTAATTAGCGGGGCATTTGAACCCGGGAGGAACTGTCAGTCCACAGGATGCAATGAGCTCGAGAGCTATTGGAAGGAGTATGTTGAGATTAAGAACCTTAGCTCGAATGGTTGTGCACAAACAGAGCGCCGCCTCCAATGCCACAACGCCTTGCAAGACTGGGCAACACTGGTTTATTGTAGGGTCTCCAAGTCCTATGTGCACCAACCCGTTAAGCAAATCAACGCAGGCTCCCAACTTCAAAGCATTCAATGGACACCTTCCCGCACCGCCATTTCCTCCGCCCCCGCCGCCGCCTCCGCCGCCTCCGCCGCCACTTCCAGGGCTACCTGGTGTGTTCGGAGGGCGATTACAGTTATAGCCGCCGCACGTCGCCATTATAGGAGCCATGGTTGTTGCTACTTGAATCATGACAATAAAACTTAGGGCTGCTGCCTTTCTCATTCTGAATACCTGGTGTTAATTTCTCTGGTGCGCAGAATCGAATCAGTGCAAGGGAAGAGAAGAAAATGCAATATGGCCGCATGCAACTATGAAGGAGATTGGAGCCATGAATAGGAATTTATAGAGTTCAAGGGAACAAAATTCTACGCTGCACGTGATCCGTAAGTGGAATAAAACTTTTTCATACTGGCACTCTTCGTCTGTTTCCTAAAATTATTAATACTGTTACGAGGGCCAGCCGCCACTTGTACTACAAAAGCTTGACAATTGACAATCACTAACTAATTTTTGCACTACATAGACAATTACTTTGAACCAATACTCGTAAACATCGGATCAGTGATTAAAAAATCAATCAGCATAACTTTTGAATTGTAGGTTTGTGGAATGATATATAATAAAGTGGACGCCGCGTGGACTGTAACCAGTTAGGTATGGTTTTGTTTTTTACTTAATTTTTTAATGTTAAATGCTTTTCAGTTTTATTAACTTATGCTCACCAGTGATCAATATGGATGCCAGTTGGGGTTTTATAAACATTTATAAAAATAAATATTTGCTATTAAGACATTATAAGCAGACGAATAAACGAAAGACTAAACATAATGAACAAGTTTTTATATGTAGAATAAAACAAAATCAAAATAAAAATAAAAAAAGGAAAGAAAGGTTTAAAAATGTATAAACGCGTTTTAAAAAAAATGAGAAAGGGAGAAAGCACAATTAGCATTTCTCCCTATAAAAGATTTTAATTAAAATAAAATAAATACTTTATACTTATTTTTATTCTTTAAACGATTTTAATTTAAATAAAATAAATACTTTTACATTTATTTATTTATTTTTATTCTTAAATTTATAATAAAAATTTTATCTAAATTTTTAAATAAAAATAACAATTATAAAGACAATAACATTTATCTACCAACTTCTTAAGATTACACGTATCATAACTTTTTATCAAGAAGTTTTCCAATCATCTATATAAAACTGCTAAATTTATAATGGTTACTAATATCAATTTTGGTTGGTTTATTTAATATTAAAAAATATAAAGAACGACTTAAATTTTTTTTTTTAATTTTACTATATCACTTAAATTTCTTTAAAAATAATTTCTTAAAAAATTATTCATTCAATAATTAAAAAGAAAAAAACCACCTCACTTAAAATTACCATAAAAAAATTAAAAAAAACAATTCAACATATTTATATTTATAATTAAATAAATAAATATTAATATTTCTTCACAAAATGAAACTAACATTTTTGAATTTAAACCAAAACTCTCAAACCAATCTTTACAAGCAAATTCAGCTTGACTTCCGGTGTGAGTTGGAATTTTTGTCTTTTCTTCCAAAACTTCATACGCATGCCACTTTAGTATAGATTCATCATATTTATTAAATATTTTCTTCTTGTATTATTTATTAAATTTTTTTTATTTCCAAATGGAGTGGGAGTTCATGGGATTAATTGACTCGGAAGCTAAAGATGGAATTGGAGATGATGGGAGCAAATGACTCGGAAACGTTTTAGCTCTTAAAAGCCAGTTTACCTTCATGTCTAAGTAATAGGGATGCAAATAAGAATTATTACTTATTTTCTAAGTCGACATTTTTTCTTTAAACTCACTGCATCATTTAAAAGGGAATCAATTCATCAACAATTGAACATTTAACACACTTTACCTACGTTATCGAAGCCATTATTAATTAATTTTCTGAGTGGATTTAGAGATCACGGGGAATTAAAGCTACTGGTATTATTATTATTATTAACCAACTTGTCTAATAATTATGGCCTTCTAAAGTTCACGAGCAAACAATCTGGACCTTTCGAAGATCATAAGCAAACAAACTTGAACTCCTAACAGCAATCGCTGCAATGGAATGTCGAAGCGTAAGTGTCGACAGCGTCCCATCGAACAGTATTACCAGTTAAAATATATTTGAAATGTCCGCATGTGAATCATTAAGTGTACCGTGTCGGCCATTTCTACACTTATGTGATATGAATAAGTGGAGTTGATGATGAAGGTTCGGAATTCCTTTTATGGAAAGCTGTAAAATGATCGAAATCACAAATTGCTGTGTGCAGACATTCATTCGCTATATTTACTTATAATTTCCATTACAGGTAGGCGTCTTTACAATTTTGGGTCTGAAGAGTAAAGTGCTTGTACAGTTTTTATACTATGTGCTTGTTAGAGGTTGTGGGAAAAAAGGAAGGTGCTTTTACAATTGAAAAGTAAAGTGCTAATAATTAGGTTTGTTTTTTTATGTTGTTATTATTGAGTTGGTTTTGGTTTTATATTTGTTTTTGTTTTTATTTTATATCATTATTATTATTTTGGGTCTTTAGACAATTTAGAGAGGCTTAACCGAAGGGTCTTGCACTTTTCTACTCACCATTACGGATCCTGACCTTAAATAGATTGAACCTAGAGAATTGGACTGGTGCCTCATGAGAGAGGTCCAACAACTGATGGAAAAAATAGGGTTACTTCTAAAGACATTTTATGATGTATTTTCAAAATGAGTAATAGATGTTTTAATTTGAAGACTCGCTGTGTATTTTTTGTTTTTTTATTCACCTTATATATTTCCTTTTTCTAAATTGTTTTTTGTTTTTTAATAAAACTCTATTTTAAAAATAGAATTTGATTATACTAGTTAATGAGTAATAAGTAGATTAATTTATTTTTAGTGAGTAATAAGTGATTTTTGAAATTAAGTATTAAAAAATAAATATTTAATTAAGTATTTCAATTAAGTGTTAAAAATTAAAATATATATCAAAAATTTATAGCTAAATTTCATTAATAAATTTTATTATTACATAAAAAGGCTTATATAAAATATTTTTATTGAAAAATTAAAATATTTTATAAAAGATTTTCTTCATTCCTTTTTTCCTTAATATAATTTAATTCTATTAAATTTATGACAAATAATAAATAATTATAACCAATATTTTTCATAAATTTATCCTATAAAGTGTTTGATAAATTCCACCCTAATTTGAAACATTGTTAAATATGAAAAACACATTTTTTTTTTCAAATTTCTCATTAATAATATAAAAATATAAGTTCCATAGTTAAATTTGAAAATGTTTATATAAAGTATTTATTTATTCACTTATTAAGTTATTTCATTTTATACTTCTAAAATATTATGTTATTACAAATAAATTTAATAATTATAATTTTTATCAATTAAATGAAATTATTACCCTAAAATTCCAACCTAGTGTAAAAAAGAATTTTCAATCTCCAAAGAAAAATTAAAGTCAGTTAAAAAGAAACTCATATTTTAATGGAAAAGGTTTGGCAATTGTAACCCACTTAGAAGTGATGTAATGTAATATCCCTAACTATTTTTTATATTATTGTTGTTGTTATTTGCTTTTAAAGTAATAATTATAAGTTAAATTTTATGTACATTTGGAAGTTGTAATAGTCGAACAACAACTGATAGAAATTTAGGTTTAAAAGAGTTATTAAACCTACAACATTCTCTAAGGAAACAAGTGGTCAGTATTCAGGAATCAATTATTTGATATAGAAGACCTAGGCAAGACAAGAAGGGGACATTCTCCTTCTTGATTATAAAAGAGAGCTTCGAGAGATCACCTTGAGGTGAAGGCTCTATGAGAAATTATTGAAAAGTACATGGCTTTAAGTGAGAATCATGCTGAGGTTAGGATCTACTTTACAGAACTGTTAGTGAGGCATGTGAGAATGCCGGGTTTTGAAATTATTTAAATTTTTGTTAATACTGGTGACAACTTGAGGCTGAGGTGAAAATTTTGTTTAAACTTAAAGGTCTGGGCAAGGGGATGAAACTGAGCAAGTGAAACATGGCAACGGGATAAAATTCCGCATCCAATGAGTACCCACTTGGCATGTATTTTCGACATATCTCCCTATTATTTTACTCAAATTTCGATCAGGAGAGATCCCTGGATGTGAAATCATGTTTTCAGGTATTTCTTGTTTTTGGGATAGAGGGGTGTGTCAAAAGTATTTCGAATGGGTACTCATTGGATGCAGAATTTAATGTTGCATTTAACGATATTTCCCAACTGAAATTTGAGTAAAATCATAGGGAGATATGTTGAAAGTACGAACAAAAAAAAAGTTTTTTTTTATGATACCTATCCCCAAATTTATATTAAAAATTGTTTAAGACTTATATGGTATTTTAAATTTAAATCAATTTCATTGGTTAACACATGATGACATGGAATTTGAATTATGGTTAAAAGGCCCATTTTGAGTTGAAATTTCCTCTAATGATTTATCAAAATCACACTATATAAATTACGATGATGAAACCGTGACTGTTAATCAAAACACTAGTGAACAACCACTACTAAAGAAATCTTCCAGTCAACATATTAACGCTAAATAAGTAAACGTAAAGGGTTTTAAACGTGCTGGAAAAGTGCAGGTAAAACCTTATAGTAATGGATAAACCCTAGCTCGCATTAACTTAAAAATGATGTAAGAACCCAACTGAAACTTCCATTTAAAACCGGTATAACCATAGTAAATCATTTTACAGTTTATCATCAATCGAAACTTGGAGTGTAAATATTTTTGCACAGAAGTTGAAAGGAAAGCAAATCGACGAGTAAAACCAAAGCAATACATTTATACAGTCTATATATATTCAAACTTCACAAGGAACAAAGTATTACATAATGTCGTCTACCATAGATTCACAGTTCATTAAAATGCAGGAGTTCATTCAACTAGTCACAACTCTCTCAATAACCAGTTATACAATAAATAAGTTCTGTAAAATTAACAAATTTCCCATAGTGTCAAATGACCTCAGTTATTGGGTCTATTTAAAAACCCTTGGAATGTCTTAGATTGTTACGATCATCCACAAACCCTCTATCAAAACCATCTTACTAGAAATATCTTTTACAAACGCAACATCTCTCCTAAAGTTTGAATCAGAGAGTTAAAATGAGAATGATGATGATGATGATGATGGTTAACATCAACTCAGACCAAACTTTGGTCTATCGGACCCAAAGAAACAAATTATTTAGTTTGTTTTAAAATTGTATTTCTATGCTCAAAGAGCTTGGAGGGAAGCGCCCTGAGCTCAATATAATTTTGACAAGTTAAAAGGCTAGGAAGGTCGAGATTGCAACAAAGATTATGAAACTGAGATCTAATGTGGGTGTACATAGGGCATTCTAAGAGGAAGTGTTTTTCATCCTCAATGTTCATGTTCACACAGAGATGGCAGATCCTTTCTACCCATGATGTTTTAGGACCTTCCCAATGACCAAGTTCACTATGGAACTCGTGAGAGTTCGTTCTTATCTTGGATATATTAATTTTTTTCTTTGAACTAGTTAAAACCAAGAGATACTTTTGATATTCTAAAGTAGGGTTGATGACCTCCTTATAATATCTTAACTTTCTTTTATCCTCTAAATATTTCTCACACCACATTTTTTCCTTAAACTTAGAAGTGGCAATATTTTTAATGTTATTTATATTTTGCATTAGAACATTTTCATCGATCTCCCAACAGTTTAACCAAGCCCTGGTATCATTATACCAACCTCGCTTGAGCCTTAGGTGGTTTTGGCTGGAATTTAAAGCTAGTTTAGGAAGTCTATGGTTTTCCATGTTATTGATTTTGTGCTTGTACAACATGAACCTAGTCATAGCTAGGCTCTCGATAGGAGAAAGAACCACTTCTATAAGGAGAATAGGGTAGGATGTATTGCTTTTAATTTTGAGGTTATACGTTATAAAACGTTTTTGGATTTGCTCAATATTTCTCCCGGATTCTCTAGAGATGCTGCAAGCCCAAACCTCACACCCATACAAGATAACAGGAGTGACTAAAGTTTCAAAGAGGAGCTTCTTTTTATCCCACATTACAAGGTTTGTTTCTTTACAATTATTTTCAAGATCAAAATAAGTTTTCCACCCCCTATTAATCCTTTTCTTAATGCTATAGTTCCAGTTGAGCCTGTGATGAATATCAATTCCTAGGTATTTATAAGAAGACACTTCCTCCAAGTTGATATTGTCACACACAAAATTAGCAAAAGTGTCCTTCTTGGATTTGATAATCATGATTTTTGTTTTGTCAGTGTTAATAGTCATACCCATGGTAGAGAAAAAATCCTTAAGAAGTCTTAGCTTCTTATCAAGGTCAGATGGACACCTTTCCAGAAGAACAATATAGTCAGCATAAAGAAGAAGGATGATGACTATTCCAGCTAAGATTGTGCCAGCACAACCTACTTCCTCTAAGCAACCTTCTATATTGGACCAACAACTTACCTCCTAAAGTTGGAAAGACTCCGGTTGCATCTAGCAAATTTGTAAAACCAAAATAAAAATATTTAGATTACCAACAATAATTTATAAATTATCAAACCCAAATAAGAAATGGGTATGGGTTTAATACATGTAATGAAATTAATTCTATGTTGTATAGCAACATCGACAATATAGGAACCAAAACCAAAAACCATCACCACGAAGGAGTATGGTGCCAGATTGTAATCTTTTCCTCCACCGGCATGTTTCAAGATGACTGAATTCACTATAAGGAAAACACGAATGCTCAGAACGCAGAGTAACCCTTTCAGCAGTACAAGTGAGAAGTCAACTGCATGGTCGGAATGGGTATGCTGAGGGTGAAGTCAACCCAGCTTTACAACTGGAGAGCACCCTTGGACTGGAAACACTTTGTTTTACAATTAAATCATGAATCCAAATCCTTAATACCATAGTTGGATAGTGGTCCATTATCCTATTTTGTTTCTTGACCTTGGTCCCTCTTAGCATTAGACTTGTGGATAGGGTATAATCACTTCTTTTAGAATTAGTGGGTTATGGCCCCTGCAATAGAGTAGAAAACGAGTTAACATTTCTACTAAGTAAGTTGTTGTGCTGAATTGTGGGGTCTATCTCCCTTTAACACTTAAGTGGTTTAGCGTTACAAATTATTTCAGACGTAGAACCTTAAAGGACTGATAGTAATTAGGTGTAGGTGCTAGATTTACTTCATATATATATATAGAGAGAGAGAGAGAGTTCATCCAAAGTTTTGCATTGTAATTTTACTTGGGGGTACGAGAGCAAGATTATAACAATGTGACCAAATGGGACATTACGTGTTTAAATATTATAGAATGTTAAATAAAAATATTTCTTAAATAACAAAAGTATACCTATTGTTACACGCAGACAAACCATCACAAAACTTGAGTGGAAGATGGGTGAGGAATATGTACTAGAAAACATGCCCGATTTGGAGAATGGAATTATTTTTGTGGAATTGGGATCCAAACATAATCAAGATATGTAGTCGAAAATGTTGGAAACAATGAGGAGTTTGAAAGTAGATATGGAAAGTCTTAAAGTGGATAATCTTATACATATGAACGCCAAGTCAGATCAAGAGGAAATAAATGAACTCATTCTCAAAAGTTTAACAGAACCACCGAAAAACAATGGACAAAATTATTGTAGTACTAATAAGAAAATGAGAGGTATAGTATAGGGTGATAGTAGTGAAGAAATAATGAAAAACCTTCTGGAGAATATACAAGATTTAAAGAAAAATAGAGAGATAAAAATTGTAAAATAGAAAGAACATCTTGTGGAACTACAAGGAGAATTTAAAAAGTTAAAACCTACGATGTTTGATGGAGAATATGAAGAAGTAGGTGAAGCTTGGTTACTTAACAAAAAAATGTATTTCGATGTGTATAGGTATGATGATAATTTAAGAGCGCAACTAGCCATTTTTAAGTTAAGTGGAAAAGTTACATTGTGGTGGCAGGAAGCTAAAAGTGTAAACAATATAAGTAGTAACGAATTGAGCTGAAAAACTTTTAAAAAGTTATTTAAAAAAAAATATGTTAGAACGGTACTATGACAAAAAGGCCAAGGAATTCAATGATCTACGATTAGGAACCTTAACTATGGATGAATTTGTAACCAAGTTTGTGAACTTACAACGCTATGTACCTTATCTGAAGGAGGAAAAAGATAAGGTGTATATATTTATCAGTTGTTTACCCCCAGATTATAAGGAGAAGATTGAACTTGAAATGCCTAAGAATATCGATGAGGCAATCAAAAAATCTAAGTTGTGTTATCATTTGTTTAAACAAAGGTCAGAAATAACCAAAAATTGGCAAATCAAGAATAATGAGAAGATAGATCAGCGTAAAAAGGGGTTTAAACCATCACTTTTCAGGAAATGAACAAAAAGTCATACTGACAATAATTATAGCAAACATGGTACAAATATCAATAGCTGAACAAAGGGTACTACTACATCCAATCGGGGGTGGAATAACACTGCTAAAGAAGTTAAATGTTGGGGCTATAATAGATTTCATTTATATAGGAATTGTCCTCACATCCCTAATAGGAAAATGGCACCAATAAATATGCTGCAGGAAGCTTCTATGGTCAATGATATAGCCATAAATTTACCTAGGATCAATGTTGCTTTGGATAACAGGCAAGCATATCATCAATAAACCATGATGGAAGTGGATGGTAAAATTTCAAATACATATGTTTCTATACTTATTGATTCAGGAGCTAGTTTGAGTTACATTACACCAAGAGTACTTGAAAAATGTAAATTAAGTAAAGAAAAAAAAAAGAATGCATGGTTTGTCCAATTAGTGATAGGGATTAAAAGGAAAGTCACTAAGATAGTTAATGATTACAGAATAATATTTAGCAGTATGAGTACTACTATAAACTTGAACGTATTAACGTTAGGATCATATGATATATTGATAGGTATGGACTGGCTAGAAACTCATGGAGAAATTATTTTTTGCTTAGATAAAAGTTTGGATTGTATGGATGAAGAGGGAAAAAAGCACATGGTAAAAGGAATTTACACACCTATAACAACACGAAAAATTTCCGCAGTACAATTTAAAAAATGTTTTAGGAAAGGGTGTCAGTTGTATGCCATAAAATTTAATGAATTTAAAGAGGAAAAACTTGAAACAACATTGGAACAATTCCCTATTTTTAAGGAATTCCAGGATATATTTCTAGAAGAGATACCTGGGTTGCCACTTAAATGAGACTCAGATTTTACCATAGATTTCATTCCAGGTTCAACACATGTATCTCGAGCTCCCCATCGTATGAATACTCTAGAATTAACAGAATTAAGAATGCAGATACAAGAATTGTTGGATAAAGGATATATTCGACCTAGTGTTTCTCCATGGGGTGCACCTGTGTTTTTTGTTAAA
This sequence comes from Pseudotsuga menziesii, assembly GCA_001517045.1. NCBI lineage: Eukaryota > Viridiplantae > Streptophyta > Pinopsida > Pinales > Pinaceae > Pseudotsuga > Pseudotsuga menziesii. The sequence goes on along the minus strand of LPNX010468038.1, from coordinate 93,673 downwards.
AAGAAAGATGGGACTTTTAGAATGTGCATAGACTATCATCAACTGAATAAAATGATAGTAAAAAACAAATATCCACTACTATAGAATTGATGATTTGTTTGATTAGATTGGTGGGGGAAAAAAATTCTCAAAAATTGATCTTCGATCAGGATATCATCAGGTTTAGGTTAAGAATGAATATATTCACAAGACTGCATTCCGAACTAGATATGGAAATTATGAATTTGTGGTAATGCCATTTGGACTAACAAATGACCCGACGACATTTATGAATATGATGAATAATGTGATGAGTAAATATCTGGATAAATTTGTACTAGTATTCATTGACGATATTCTGGTACACTCCAAAGATGAGGTAGAACATGAAGGACATTTAAGGAAGGTGTTGGAAACTTTAAGGGAACATCAATTATAGGCCAAATTAAATAAGCACGACTTTTATAAGAAAGAGGTACAGTATTTGGGACATGTTATCTCTGAAAAGGGAATAGCGATCAATCCAAAAAAATTTAAGGCCATATTGGAGGATTCTGCACCGAAAGATGTGCATGACATCAAATATTTTATGGGATTGACGAGATTTTACTGCAGATTTATAGAAAACGTTTTTAAAATAGATTATCCTATAACTACATTGCAAAATAAAAGTGTCATATTTGTTTGGGATCAACAGTGTCAAAATAGTTTTGATAAATTAAAACATTTGTTAACCATAGCACCAGTAATAAACATTGTTGATCCAAGTAAAGACTTTGTGGTATGCATTGATGCAAGTAAAGAAGGGCTAGGAGGAGTTTTAACTCGGGAGGGACATGTAATTTGTTATAAATCACATAAACTAAAGGAACATGAGAAAAACTATGTAGTGCATGATTTGGAATTGAGAACCATTATTCATGCCCTTAAAATTTGGTTCCATTATTTAATAGGAAAGAAATTTCTATTATTAACATATAAAATTGGGTTAAAATACTTATTTCATAAAAAACCATTAAATTCTTGTCAAGCCGGGTGGCTCGCATTTTTGAGCGAATATGACTTTGAAATTAAGCATATAAGAGGGAAGGAGAATATTGTAGCAGATGCATTAAGATGACAACAACATCAATTACATTCAGTACTGATTAGTAATTATGAAACAAAATTTAAGACTCTACTAAGGGAAGCCTCAACCGATGATGAACGGTATAGGAACTGGACGAAAAAGTGTAATCGGAAAAATTTAGGAAAAAATGAGAAATTATATCAGATTGATGCAGAAGTGTTCTTACGTTTTAAAAACAGAATTTATGTACCCAATTAGTACAGTGTAAAACATATTATTTTTAAAGAATTGCATGATAATCGGTATGCAAGACACCCTGGATATCAAAAATTGTTAACAACATTAAAGAAAGATTTTTATTGGCCTAATATGTAAAGAGAAGCAGCTAAATATGTAGCTCGATGTTTTACTTGTCAAGAGGTAAAGTCCATTCATCAGCATCCAGCTGGATTATTGCATCCTATACCTATACCTGAGTGGAAGTGGGAAACCATAACTATGGAATTTATTACCAGATTACCAAGGACAAAAAAATAAAATGATTCCTTTATGGTGGTAGTGGATAAATTGAGTAAAGAAACACATTTCATACTAGTAAAATCTACTTATAAAGCTGTCAATATAACCGATGTTTTTATGAAGGAAATTTTCAAGCTGCATGGTATACCCAAGGTAGTGATCACAGAATGTGATGTAAATTTACTTCAAGGTTCTATAAGTCATTGTTTAAAGGTATGGATACAAAACTAAACTTTAGCACAACTTATCACCCTCAAACTGATGGGAAGACCGAGTGAGTAAATTAGGTTTTGGAAGACATGTTGCGCACGTATGTAATGAATCGACCAGGTAAATGGGAGAATTATATTCACCTGGTAGAATTTGCATATAACAATCATTACCAAGCATCTCTTAAAATGAGTCCCTTTGAAGTGTTATATGGTAGGAGGTGTAAGATACCTATAAGTTGGGGTAATTTGGAAGAAAGATTGACCTTAGGGCCAAAGATGCTGGCTTAAATGGGGGTAATAGTTCATCAAATTAAACAGAATCTAAAATTAGCTCAAGCCATGAATAAACGTTATGTAGATAAGAAAAGAACAGCTAAATAATATAAAGTAGGGGAACATGTATTTTTACTGGTCAAACCAAAGAAGAGCAAGCTAAGATCGGGAGTTGGCACCCTGATATGTGGGACCTTTTGAAATTTTGGCTAGAATAGGGAATGTAGCTTATCAGTTGGATTTACCTCCTTATATAAGAATTTATAATGTTTTCCATATTTCTTTGTTAAAAAAAAAATGTATTGATCCAACTCATATAATTAATTGGGATAATGTACAGGTGGAACCTGAGGGAGATTTCCACATGGAACCAATGTGCATCCTTGACAGAAGAGAAATTTAGCCGCGGAAGCATATCATTGTACAAGTGAAAGTACAATGGAAACATTATTCTGAGGAGGAAGCTACCTAGGAAAAAGAGGAAACTATGAGACATAATTTTCTGCTTTATTTCAAAATTTTACTGATACTGATTAATAATACTGAACAAGCACCGAGGAAGGAGCAAAGTTTTTAGAATGGGAGAATTGTAATACCCCTAACTACTTTTGATATTATTATTGTTGTTATTTACTTTTAAAGTAATAATAATAAGTTAAATTTTATGTACATTTGGAAGTTGGAAGTTGTAATAGTCGAACAACAATTGACATAAATTTAGGTTTAAAATAGTTATTAAACCTGCAACATTCTCTAAGGAGAAAAGTGGCCAGTATTCAGGAATCAATTATTTGATATAAAACTCCTAGGCAAGACAAGAAGGGGGGATTCTCCTTCTTGATTATGAAAGAGAGCTTCCAGTGATTATCTTGGGGTCAAGGCTCTATGAGAAATTCTTGAAAAGTACATTTCTTCTAGTGAACATCATGTTGATGTTAGGCTCTCTTTTACAGAACTGTCAATGAGGCATATTAGAATGGCAGGTTAGGAAATGATTTATTTTTGTTAATACTGGTGACAACTTGAGGCTGAGGTGAAACTTCTTTAAACCTAAAGGTCTGGGAAAGGGGGTGAAATTGAGTAGGTGAAGAACTGCTACAGGTTTCTATGGTAGGGTGGTGTGAAACTATTATGCCTATCACTTCGAGATATGTACCAAACTATGATCTTAAATTATTAATTTATTAAGTTTTATTTACTGTATATACAAGTTGTGAGGTGTAATACTTAAGGAGAAGGGTTATGAATAACCTTATTGTTTAAATATTTAAAGCAGAATATAGATTTATCTCATTTATTTGTAAACTAGGGTTAATTTTACCATTAAACCATTATTTATAATGCTAATGTTGTTTTTCTTTAAAGTTATTTTCTATTTGCTTATACAGTAGCAAATGTAGAAATGCTATATTGCAATGAAAGTATTTCAATTTCATAACAGTAAAATCATTGAAACATTATGTAAAGCTAACATAACATTACGGGACAAACATCAATCAAAACCAGAAGTTCTGATGAACGAATTTTTATAGCATTAATAGAAAGTTCATCTATTTATGAAAATCACATCGTATAATTACGAATATGAAACCCTAAATGTTAATCAAAACACTAGCAAACGACCACTACTAAAGAAATGTTCCAGTCACTAGATAAGTGTTAAGGAAGTAAACGTAAAGGGTTTTAAACATGCTAGAAAAGTGTAGGTAAAATATTTTATTAACGGATAAACCCTAGCTCACATTAAATTAAAAATGATGTAAGAACCAAACTGAAACTTCCATTTAAAAACGGTATAACCATAGTATACCATTTTAAATTTTATCATCAATCGAAACTCAAAGTGTAAATTTTTTTGCACAGAAGCTTAAAGGAAAGCAAAACGACAAGTAAAGAAAAAGCATCGCATTTATATAGTTTATATATATTTAAACTTCACAAGAAACAGAGTATTGCATAAAATCATATACCATAGAGCCACGGTTCATTAAAACACAGGAGTTCATTCAACTGGTCACAACTCTCTCAATAACTAGTTATACAATAAATAAGTTTTGTAAAAATTAACAAATTACCCATAGTGCCGAACAATCTGAGTTATTGGGTCCAGCTAAAAATCCTTGGAATTTATTGGATTGTTACGACCATCCACAAACCCTCCATCAAAACCATCTTACTAGAAATATATTTTACAAACAATGTCTCTCCTAAAGTTCGACTTAGAGAGATAGAATGAGCATATTAGACCAACAACTTACCTCGTAAAGTTGAGAAGAATCTGCTTGCAGCCAACAAACCTGTAAAACCAAAACACAAAGGTTTATATTACTAATAATAATTTATAAATTATCAAACCCAAATCAGAAATGGGTATGGGTTGAATACCTGTAATGAAATTACTTCTATGCTGCATAGTAGCGTCGACAATATAGGAACCAAAACCAAAAACCATCACCGTAAAGGAGTATGATGCCAGACTGTAAGATTTTACCCCACCGGCATGTTTCGAGCTGGCCAAATTTTTAGAATAATCAACCCATACTTAGCTACCATAGACATTAATTAATCCATTTTTATCTTATTTGCCTAGGTTCCATATTCCACTCTATGCAAGTTGTCCTCCACATCTCCTAGATGGTAAAACTTGCTAAAACCGAGTCATGGAGTGCTTTGGAAACCTCTTGGAATCAATTTTTATTTATTCCTGAACCACCCTAGCACATATATGCTTTTTCTGCTTTATTGCTACTTTTACTGAGTTTTAAGGCAATTGGGAAATTATGACTAGGTGAAGTTGACTTGTTTTTTTCCCTCATCATCCTCCTCTCTTTCATCCTAATAAAAGCATGTATGAGTTGTCCTTCAATCACCTATTAGCTTGCCTAATTGATTTTTCCAATTCGTGAGCTCCTAGGAAGATTTGGAAACTGCTTTATGCACCTATGGGGGATTTGACTAGATTTAGTAAGCCTGCTTTTGACTAATTCGAATGGAATCCCAATGCATTTGAATATCTCATGTAATTATTTATTGTGGCAGCCTATGACTTCACACGTTTGGCTATTGTACACTTATTCAATACAGATTAGTGTTCTGCTCCATATTCAGTCTCCTTTATGTGTAATTTGGATGTGTAATTGGCAATTTTTGTGAGTGTAATTGTTATAACACCTAGGTTCAATTTCCACATGGTATTAGAGCCTTTTTAGATCAATTTCTTACCTTCCATATTGTTATTGCAGGTTTGACATCATTGACTGGGAGCATTATGCTAACTGAAGGGACAATTTCTAAGCTATGGATCAATCTCAGAAGATCATCTTGACTCCATTTAATTTCTTTGAATGGAAAGAAGAGATGGATATATTGTTGAGAGAGAAAGGACTCTACAAAGTGACTATGGCAATAGAAGCAGAGCCCAATGCAGCTGTAGAGAAAATTAAATGGCACAATAGGAGGGATGAGGCCTATGGTCTCTTGTGTTTGAGCATATCCAGATACCTCCTTTTCCATGTTGATGGATTGACATCACCAAATGAAGTATGGGAGAATCTTGTTGAGCTTTTTGGTAAAACAGATGAGATGAGAGGACATCAAATTGATAATGAATTGATCTCCTTGAGTCCCAGCAGCTTCGAATCCCTGCAACTCTACTTTTCCAAGTTTAAAGCCCTTGTTTAGCAGCTAAAATAGTGTGGAATTGAAAAGAAGGAGGAGAAACTGGTTTTGGCCATACTCTCGAAGCTTGGCCTTGACTATTCAGTGTTTTTTTCGACCTTCCATGCCACCAAGTTGACATCTCAAGCCTGGAAGATGCCTAAACTTGCAGAGTTCATGGAATCTCTCACACAAGAGCAAGATAAACTGGTGATGATGGGCACCATCAAACCTTCCAAATACCAAGCTTTGGTTGCTGGAGATTCGAGGGTGGATTAAAAAGGCAAGAAGAAAGCTAAGAAGCCACCTGAGCAAAAGAGAGACAAGAACAAGTCTCCAGAGGAGCCCCAAGGATCCAAGAAGAACCCCCAGAAGAAGAAGAACAAAGGAGAAATGAGCAAGTGTGCATACTGTAGCAAGGGAAATCATCCTGAAAGCTCCTGCATGAAGAAGCAAATTGACATGCTGATCCAACTCCTAGAGAAGAATTCCATCTCCCTTCCTAATAGCTCAAATAAGAGGGAAGGCTCGGATCAAATTCAGAAGAGATAGAGAGAGTTCATGCATTGGTTGCTAGCAAATCAAGCTCACCTAGTTTCATCATTGATTCTGGAGCTTCAAGACATATGGTTTTGATCAAGGAGGCATTCACCTCACTTGAAATTTCGAAAGGTCCACCAATAGTATTGGGAGAGGACTCTCTCACTGAAATTTTGGGAAAAGGGAGGATTGATCTTGACCATGGTAAGTTCAGCAATGTATTGTATGTTCTAGGTCTTGCCTCTAACCTCTTGTCAGTGTATCAGATGACCCACATAGGGTCTCCAAAGAAGGTCATATTCTCCCTTGATGAATTTGAGATCATAGAGATCTCAAGTGGTAAAGTCATTGCAAAAGGAGTTGCAAATCACACTTTGAAGGTATACATGTTCTCACATTTCCTACCCTACTCAAACCCCTCTGCTCTTCTAATTCATGCTAATGAGGCAAGAAAGCTTTGGCATGAAATATTTGTCCATCTTAACTATAAGTATCTTTTTGATCTTAGTGAAAAATAAATGGTCATAGGGTTACCAACGATTAAGTTTTCCAAAGGATTCTGTCAAGGTTGCATCTTAGGAAAACACCCAGAGCATAAATTTGAGAAAGCTAGTCATGAGAGAACCTCTGCACCTCTTGAGTTGATCCACAGTGATGTTGTTGGCCCATTTCCTCATATGTCAATGAGTCAGGCCAAATATGCATTGACATTCATAGATGACTTTTCCAGGTACTGCGAGTTTACTTCCTGAAGCATAAGTCTGAAGTTTTTGGCCTCTTGAAAGTCTTTAAGGATTTGGTTGAAAACCAGTTTGGGAGGAAACTCAAGGTCCTCAAATATGACAATGGTGGTGAGTATGTCAAGTCTGAGTTCATTCAATATTGTGCAAATGTAGGTATTTAGATGTAGCATTCTATCCCTTACACACCACTGCAAAATGGTGTTGATGAGAGGAAGAACAAATCGCTGAAAGAGATGGCAATCTGCATGATGGAGGCTAAGACTTTTCCACCAAAGTTTTGGCCCAAAGCTATAAACTGTGCAGCTTATATCTAGAATAGGGTGCCTCATAAACAGCTTGATGGTATGAATCCTTTCGAAGCATGGAGTGGGCACAAGCTAGATGTGACCCATTTCAGGATTTTTGGTTCAAGGGCTTGGGCTATAATTCCAACATAAAAGAGGAAGGCTTTGTAGCCCCAAAGCCAAGAGTGTCTATTTGTTGGGTACTCTAAAGATTCAAAAGGGTACAAGCTGATCAATTTGAGCACAAACAAAGCCTTCATTGAAAGGAGTGTTTAGTTCCAAGAAGAGCCTTTAGCAGCAGTTGAAGTTGGAGAGTCTTCTTCACCACTAGAACCACTGAATGTAAGTGAAGAGATAAAAGAGTTTGCTAATTCTGATATGTCTGATAATGATGATTTAATTGCAGATCCTAACAGTAGTACAACACCAAAATGGGCAGAAAAGACCATTCATGTAGCTGGGGAACTAGCTGGAAATCCTAGTGATTCTAGGAGGACTATATCTCAGTTCGAGAGTGCCTTGTGTATGAAAGACCCTTTGTTTGCAGAGAAATGCTATCTGATGGTTGAATCAGACCCACAAACATATGAATATGCAACACATGATCCAAGATGGCAAACATCCATGAAAGAATGATTCAGCTTACTCCAAAAGAACAACACTTGGGAGCTGGTTGATCTTCCCCCAGGGAGGAAGCTAGTTCAATGTAAGTGGGTTTTCAAAACTAATTTTGCTGTTGATGGTTCACCTTTGAAATATAAGGCAATATTGGTAGCCAAGGGATACTCACAGGTGCATGGTATAGACTACAACGAGACCTTTGCACCAGTGGCAAAGATGGACTCCATCAGGCTAGCCTTAGCCATTGTAGCTTTGAAGCAGTGGGAGGTACATCACATGGATGTGAAGTGTGCTTTCATAAATGGAGATATTACTGAATAGATTTACATCCAGCAGCCTCAAGGATTTTTTACTAATCCATCTCTTGTGTGCAGGCTAAAGAAATCATTGTATGGGCTTAAGCAAGCTCCCAGGGCTTGGTATGCCAAGATTAATGGATTTCTACTATCATTGAGTTTTGTTTGATGCAAGTCTGATCCTAATGTTTATTTGAAGCTTATTCATGGTTCTTTGATGATTATTGTCTTGTATGTGGATTACCTTCTCATTACAGGAAGCTCAAAGGATGCAATTGTCTCCTTGAAGGATGCAATGGACCATGCATTTTCTATGACTGATTTGGGGTTATGAGCCAATTCTTGGGTCTCGAGATTGCTCAAACCAAACATGGAATAAAATTACATAATTCCAAGTATGCTTTGGATTTGCTGAACAAGTTCAACATGAAATATTGCAAGCCAGGAAAGACTCCCTTCCTTTCAGCAGTTAAGCTTGAAGAATCAGGTTCTTCTCCTATGGTAAGTAATACACTGCATAGGAAACTAATTGGGTGTTTGCTGTACCTTACACATACTCAACCTCATATTTATTATGTAGTAAGTGTGCCTTCAAGATACATGGATCAGCCTCATGATATCCATTGGAGAGCAGCCAAAAGGATCCTTAAGTTTGTTCAGGGAACAAGGACTCATGGGATCTTCTACAAAGCTAAATCTGATCTTGATTTGATTAGGTTTATTGACAGTGATTGGGAAGGTGACGACACAGATCAAAAGTCAACATCAGGATATGTGTCCATGCTTGCTAAAGGACCAATCAACTGGTCAAGCAAGAAACAGAGTGCCATTGCACTCTCATCTATAGAAGCAGAGTACAGAGGAGTTGTAAATGCAGCAACTCAATGTTTACGGTTGCAGGGGTTACTTGGTGAGTGTGGTTTCGAATCAGAATACTCAACTACTATATATTGTGATAATCAAAGTACCATTCGAATCTGCAATGATCCAGCTCAGAGATAGAGAACTAAACACATTGAGATCCATATGCACTACATCAAACAGCTTGTGCATGATGGCACCATTCACCTACTCTTCTATTCATCTTCAAAACAAGTAGCAGACATCTTCACCAAAGTTTTTTGTGAGAAGACTTTCAGCAATATCAAATATCACTGGTGGGGATTGCTAATCATGCTGTGAAGCATGATTGATGACAATATTTTCAAATTTTGTTTTACTGTCCATGTTGAAGGGAGGATTTTCCCACTAGGTTTTTGCCTCTTTCCTTGTTTAAATGGACATGCAATATGTAAAGGGTGACTAAGCCTTGTTTCTAGGCCCTATAATTTTCAGATATTTTACTCATAAGTCAGGCTTAAGGGGGGGATTTAGAATAATCAACCCATAGCTAGCTACCTTAGACATTAATTAATCCATTTTTGTCTCATTTGCCTAGTTTCCATATTCCACTCTATGCAAGTTGTCCTCCACATGTCCTAGATGGTCAAATTGCTAAAACTGAGTCATGGAGCACTTGGGAAACCTCTTGGAATCAATTCTACTTTATTCCTGAACCTCCCTAGCGCATATCTGTTTTTTCTGCTTTATTACTGCTTTCACTGAGTTTTAAGGCAATTGGGAAAGTATGACTAGGTGAAGTTGACTTGTTTTTTTCCCTCATCATCCTCCTCTCTTTTATCCTAATAAAAGTATGTATGATTTTTCCTTCCATCACCTATTAGCTTACCTAATTGATTTTTCCAATTCGTGAGCTCCTAGGCAGATTTGGAAATTGCTTTATGCACCTATGGGGGATTTGACTAGATTTAGTAAGCCTGCTTTTGACTAATTTGAATGGCATCCCAATGCATTCAAATCTCTCATGCAATTATTTATTGTGGCAGCCTATGACTTCACAAGGTTGGATATTGTACACTTATTCAATACAGATTAGTGTTTTGCTCCATATTCAGTCTCCTTTATGTGTAATTTGCATGTGTAATTGGCAATTTTTGTGAGTGTAATTGTTATAACACCTGGGTTCAATTTCCACACAAATTCACTATAAGGAAAAAAACGAATGTTCAAAATGTACAGTAACCCTTTTATCAGTACAAGTGAGAAGTTGACTACATGATCAGAATGGATATGTCGAGGGTGAAGTCTACCCAACTCTACAGCTGGAGAGCACCCTTGGACTAGAAACACTTTGTTTTACAATTAAATCATGACTCCAAACCCTTAATACCATAGTTGGATAGTGGTCCATTATCCTATTTTGTTTCTTGACCTTGGTCCCTCTTAGCATTAGACTTGTGGATATGGTACAACCACTTCTTTTAGAATCAGTGGGTTATGGCACCTACAATAGAGGAAACAATGAGTTATCATTTCTGCTAAGTAAGTTGTTGAGGTAAATTGTGGGGTCTATCTCCCTTTAACGCTTAAGTGGTTTAGCGTTACAAATTATTTCAGACATAAAACCTTAAAGGACTGATAGATTTTAGGTAGTGATAGTAATTAGGTGTAGGTGCTAGATTTACTTAATCTATATAAACAAATTTATTATATGGAGTTCATGCAAAGTTTTAAATTGTAATTTTACTAAGGGGAATGCTACAACTGAAAAATAAATATTTTTATTTATTTGAGAAAAACATTATGTTAAAAGTTATTGTAATGTTTTTATGACCAAGGATGGTCAAGGATGACTATAATTGAATATTTTATTTATTTAAATGATTAAATGGAAGAGACACATATCCAAAGAAGACTATTGAAGATAGTTCACTGACCCACTAGGAGGAATGAACAGTTGTAGAAGTCTAGATGACAAGTGGCAGCAATAACATTTCACTTTCTAGCTGTTACAAGAGGAAAAATACCTAAAATTGTGGTCATGTTTCATGAGAAGAGGAATTGAGCAGGTGGCTCATTTAATTACAAAAGTGACCCAAATACCTAGGAAATCTTATAAATACCATCGAATTGAGTAGGGGGCTCATTACATTCTATTCCAAGTGATTAGGGCCTTGTGAATTGCTGCAAACTAAAAAGTCAGGCACACAAGAGGAATTCGATGAGGGGATAGCTAAAGTGAAATTGCTGAGAGTTAAGTATTCTAGTGAGTTTTGTAAGTAGCAGAGATTCTGTGTGGTCTGTTACACGGTCTCTTCGTCTTGGTGGTTCAGTGAATAAGCTCACGGGTCTTAAAGCAAGTGATCTTGGATGCTTTTAGGAGACGATTGGGAGGAATGATCTTATTTGGGTGTTTGTCCCCCTTCTACAGTTATTTAGGTTCTAATATGTTTTGTTTATTATCTGTGAAATTATTTCATATCTATATTTGTAGGTTTATGAATGTTAAGGAATTCTCTCAACTAAGTAATCATTACTGAATTAGAATAGGTTAGGAAGATCTTATTTTCTTTGTAATATTGTATAAGGACTGCTACATTTTTCTTTTCATACAGTTAAATGGAAGACTATAGATTATCGCAATGTTCTGCAAGAGAAAATATGTTCATGTTTACATATAATGTCATAACCAGTTTCTGAGTTTATTATATTGTATTTCTATAAGCTTCATCTCATTTACTTTCATAGATTACTCTAATCATTGTTAAGTAAGCATTGGAATCGATTAATCTAGTTTTTACTTTACGATAGTTCTCAAAACAAGTTAAGTTACTAAGTTTTCCAATCAGATTTCAAAACCCTCAATGAATCACTCTTATCACATTTTTGTTAGCAAATAGGCTTATTTAGGATAATACAGTATTCTAATGCATAAAATTACGAGTTCTCTATCTAACAATTAGATTTAGGGACAGAGTTACAATTAAAAGCCTCTATTAATATTATCCTTTACTAAAGGCCTATTATAATTTAAAGAAAACTATCATTGCCATCGAAAGGATTAGGTATTCACAATAGTTAAATTAGGGTTTAAAGAAATATTCAAAAACTCATACCAAAATCGTTTTTACTCTACAGAGTCTTTTTACCAAATACTACCTGCATATCTACAATAAAATATTACAATATTAAATAAATGTTATTAACTATTTCAGAGTTTCAATTGTAAAACATTTAAAGACCAATATACATAATGTATTTCCTTCACAAAATCCTCATTACATTATTAGTATAATATTATGTAAATATGTTAAAATCCCTAATAAGCAAATCAATTATGAAATGAACAAATTGAGAGTTCAAACCCTCTGCATTACATGGTTATAACTTTTCATGGCCAAAAGGCCCTTCGTTATTACTACGAGCATTTTAGTATACCTAAACACAGTAAAACTTTCAACAACACTTTCACACAGGATTTGCGTCATCCAAACCAGATAATCAAGGAAAACAAACCAAATGCCTTAAACTGGTTGCAACCCTTGTTACAAGTAGTAAGTAGTTTTCAATCTGTAATATTATAACAAACATTAAGCGACGAGTAAGAATCTTAAACCAAATACATTTTCTACCAGAGTAAGCACTGATATCGTTTTTTGGAGAACGCAATAGCCTTAGGGCTTCATCATTATCCAACTAACGAATTGCTAGATCTAGACATAGTATTTTTTTTAAACGATATCAAAATTACAGTGGCCTCATGACCTTAAATTTATTATTTAAAAAATAAAACCACGATACCAAATAAATAATCAAAATACAAATGATATAACAGAGTAAAGACTAACATTCATATTACAACCAAAAAGTAGTTACAGAATTATAAACACGCGACGAAAATGGTTCTATTCACCCTTAAACATTTTGTTCATAAAGCTCTGTAAGAGCTCGAATCCAGACTAAGGATAAACAATACATTACATAACAGTCCCCTTCAGAATCCACGGTCGGAGGGATATTTTTTTTTAAAACAACTAAAAAATGTTGTAGGCCAAACCACCAGAGGGTTTACCATTTCAGCAAAAGAAAACATGGGAATGACTCCAATCCATGGGAATGTTGACCTAGCCATAGTGTCATAAGGAGAAAGGAGTGTGGGGTACAGGTCTTACCGGAACGATGGTTCTTTCTACGCAGAGACCGGCCCATACCCAACGTAACAACCACTGCTAGAACCTCCTTCAAACAAAAACCACATAGAGGTCAACCTTGGTTTTAAAATTAACAACGGAAAACTATTAGTACAAGAAAAAGATGAAACTTTCCCTATTTAAGAATGCATAGAGGCCACTTTGGCAATGAAAACCAAGAAAATATTATAATTTCTTCGTAGAACTATCACCGGTAACATGACATTGATAAACCAGAGCCAACTCGTTAAACATCGTTGGAGCAGACACAAAGTGGGATGGTGTCGAAGGCCAAGATCCTCGGCTCTTCCACCATCGTTTTGTAGTGCAAAGACAAAGTAACCTAACTCAAAGGCAAAGTACACGATGCAAAGACCAAGTAGCACAACACAAAGACACTGAATTCAATACAAAGGCAAGTTAAACCCTCAGGGTTTTTGAAAAGACACAATGTGTACCAGCTGGAGGCCATATGCCTTCACGTGGCTCCATTAAAGCCACTAAGGTTTTAATATTTTACCCAAACTCTATAGTTCGAATGCCATCGAATTACTCCATGCTTTTGCTTTAAAGGCCACCATGTTAATCTATGTTCCAAGGTAGGCTTAAAAACTTTGGTTATGGTTGTTTTTCATAGAATAGTTAGGGCCTTCCCTTGGGTCTTAGTCTAGAAATTTTGAAGGGTTACCCAAGTGAGGTGAGCCTTCTCTGCAAAATACCTGCAAAAGCAAAGTTAGGTTTTGCGTTAGCCAAGGGGTAAGTAAGACCTGCAAAACCCTTTGTCCTAGCATCACAATAGGGTTGGAAAGCACCTTAAAACATAACAAGTAGGAAACCAACTATAACTATCAATAAATAAGTTACACGATTTACCTGTTAAGAGAGAATTAAGATACCATAAGGAGGACATTAATTCTAACTTGGAAGATTAGAACTATCTCACCTAAGAAAATTAATATGGGAAAGATTAGAATGAGCTCTCATGAACTCCATAGCTAAATAGGGCCTTGGTTTTTTCCTAAAAATCCATGGGCGGAAAGGGTTTGTCATCTCTGTGTGTCTATCAACGTTAAGGATGAAAATCACTTTCTCTTAGAGTGCCTTGCTTACACCCACATTAGATATGAGTTTCATAGGATATTTTACAATACAAACCTTTATAACATCCTATAGTGAGCTTGGAAAGCTTCTTGGCAAGCTTTTTGAACACACAAACAATATTTTAGTGTAAACCAAGTATTATCCTTCTTAAGGTCCAATAGACCAAAGTTGGTCTAAGTGGACGTTAATCATCATCATCATCATGAGCATTGAGGATGAAAGTCACTTTCTCTTAGAATTCCATACATACCCGCACATAGATCATAGTTTGATAATCTTTGAAATAATACAAACTTCCCTACCTTCTAACTTATAATAAATATGGTGATCTAAGATTGCTTGTGTGTAAACTTTCTAAGCATAGAAATAAAATTGTACACCAATAAAATATGATAAACCTTAATTGTGTCTATGTAGATATTAACTACCATCATTATCATAAACTCATCATAATATTCATTATATTTTTTTAATGAAAATCTAAAATATAACCTTTAAATTGGTTAAGCATTTTAATCTCATTAAATATAATAATAGTTTAACAAAAAATTTAATAATAATTTAGGTTGTAAATTTTTACATAATATAAACTATATAACTCAAATTATTTAGAGATTATAATTTTTTTTTATCCTTTTTAATATATTATAATAATTTCAGACATATTTCCAAGTATACTTCTGAAAGCATTTTAGATTGTATTTACAACTTCATAAAATATTCTTATTATTGACTCTGCATAGAAGTGCCAAACTCGTATATACAGGCTACCATCATAAGTTTAACACTTACTGCCAAAAAATTTAATGTTCATTAAGTCGTAACTGCTAAAAAATTTAATGTTCATTAAGTCGTAACTGCTAAAAATTTATGAGAAACTTTTATACTTAAGTTTAACAAGTTAATTTTTATTTTACTTACAATTCGTATTACGTTAGAACAGTGGATTTTGATTTTTAAACAATTATAATTTTTTTAGTCATAACCTTTTAATTATATAATTTTATTTTATTTAGGAATCCATGTATAGTTAATGATATAATCAATTATATTTTAATATTAAATAAATATTTATCGTTTTGAATAAAGACGCAAGTGAGAAGATGTATCGCTTATTCTTTATGACAAAATGGTTTTTTTTTTCAAATAAAAGCATAATATATTTTATAAGAATCCAACTTGGTTTTGATAATTTTTTTTTAATATACTGTGTTACTTACCCTGCTATTTAAAAAAATGTGTTTTTTATTTTTTAAATTAAAAATGCGTTTTTTTTAAAGATGAGAAAGCCATTTAATGTTTAAAATAAATAAATAATTTGTTTTAATATAAAGATAAGAACGTATTGAACTTGTTTTATAATCTTTAATTGAACTTTTTAATGGTTTATATAAAATGTGTTTTTTATTTTTTAAATTAAAAATGCGTTTTTTTTAAAGATGAGAAAGCCATTTAATGTTTAAAATAAATAAATAAATAATTTGTTTTAATATAAAGATAAGAACGTATTGAACTTGTTTTATAATCTTTAATTGAACTTTTTAATGGTTTATATAATGTGCAGCTAACCTATTAAATAATGATTTCCTATTGTATTTAAATAAAAAATAATAATTTGTTTGTGATAACTATGCCTCGTGACATCTTAAAAACATTGAGTTGATTAGTTAAAATAATATTGCTTTTGATAAACCATTCCACTTACCACTTTAAAAATGTGTTGATTAGTTAATACTTTTTTTCTTTTCAAAATGCACGTAGACGGCATGATGGGAATGGGAAATTGAACTTGTTTTTACCATCTTTGCTTATTTATATTTATAATTTTTTTTGTTTAAAAAGAAAATATCATATAATATAAATTAAAGGTGAATATTAATTTTATTTTATTATTTCATTAACCACAGTTATATTAATAAAATTAATAGAGATTCAAATATGTTTATGTTTGACCTATTTTTGGAGTTGGAAAGATTTTATTAGAAGTTTCACTGTTAAAATGATGGAGTTGGATCAAACTCGATGCACATTATCTCTCAATTGCCACATGGAGTTTGACTTTTGCAGCATGGCACTAAGTGCAATTATCATATGAGTTTAGAGGACTTTATAACATAGTAGCATAATTCGGTTGTATTGGCCTTTTGTGTGTGGAAATTCTGAACAAATTCGAATTCTTCGAATATTCAATCTATGTGTAATATGAGTTGATTTTGAAAATTGATTTTAAAATCCTAAATTTTAATTATTCAAGCACTATAAAATAATTACCTTTCAATTTCATTCTTCTTAATTCATTTAAATATAATAGCAACACTAGATTTATTGGTTACCAAAACCATGTGCCCAAAACCACTTACATCTTTGCTCATTCCACATTCAAAGTTAACCANATATATATATTTAAAGAGTAATTTTGTTAATAAAAAATTTGTTTAAAAAAAGAATGAATATTTTTGAGTTAAAAATTTAATAGTTGATATATATAATATTTCAATATGTTTAACTATATGTAAATGTTATATATAAATTTGTATAATTAATTAAGAATATTATATATAAGAAGTCTACTATTGTATTTTATTTGTATTTGATTTTTTGGTTGCTTATTTTTTTGGTATTGAGTCATATTCTTATTTGTATTCGTATTCGAATTATTCTACTATGGTTTATAAGGAGTTCCACTATCATAGAAAGTGCACATTAGCTCAACTCTTAAGTGTAAATGAAGTTTGACTAAACCTTGTGCACATTAGCTTGCAAGGTGTTAGATGGAGCTCCACACGAGCAACACATTACCATGCCATTAAGTTCTATTTTTTATTTATTTTTGTAATTGTCGATTATAATTTTGAACAATTACCATAAAATCAATCTGGACATTACATTGTTTCATTCTCATGCATAGATAAAAAAACATAGGTAATAGTCCACCCCAAAATTCTAAATATAAACGCCTCTAAACATAAATATATATTAAAAATACAACTCTTTTTTATTATTCCTTGATATCTCATTTTCATTTTTTTAAAGTCGGTAGGTCTAAACTATTTTTTGGTCATAATTTATTAAAGCAAAAATTAAATCAAATTTCTATATAAAGGTGTAATGGTCCAGCATTTACATATTTTACCGTGATTTAAAATCTATGGTTTTTTAAAATATGACCCGGTAAACTACTGAAAAGTATCGACCCTTATCTGTAAGCCACGTTCATATAGAGACGAATCATCCACAAAAGTTGAGTGAGCAGTGGTGGTATCATGTGATAAAAAAACTGTGGCACTTGCATGAATATGGACAAAAATATTTGATTCGAAATCAGAATCTCAGTGTCGGCTAGGAATTGACGGTGCATATTCAGTTCATGTGTTAAAGCTGTTTGCTGTCAACATCTCCGGCCATTATTCAAACGTAACACTTACCTCAGAGCTGGTATCAATGATGCCTTTTATATTACTATGGCCCCATGGAACATAATCCATTGAACCTCTCCTCTCCTCTCCGTGATCCGTGAAAGCACAAATTCAAATACAGCAAATTGAACCCATGGATTCTCTGCCCCTTGTTTTCACAATTTAGTACGGTTTTGCGAACGGCGGCTTTTGGGCAATTCGTTAGCACCATGCAAGCAACAGCAACTTGCTTGGAACTGTGTGATGGTTCCCTGCTATATCTTTATTGTTTTGGTACTAAGGATTATGTAACCTCCACGCGTTTTATCCACTAGGCTTATTGACATAACATTTTACATATTGTTATATAATTGTTTATATAATATTATTATTGAATTTATTAAACACCACCATTTTGATGTCATTGACAACATTTTGTACATCCATTCTAACATATGGAGTCTAAATCTTAATCAAATAAGATAAATAAGATAATGATGCCATTGGAGATTGATTTTTATTTAAATTAAATTTGGTATTTCTCATCTTAATAAAGATTTTATTTCTTACTTAAATTTTAAGAAAATATTTTCTAATTTATTATGGTTTCGATGATTTAAAATGATTTATTTCTTACTTGAATTTTAAGAAAATATTTTCTAATTTATTATGGTTGTGATGATTTAAAATGTTAAGAATGTTGGTATTATAATAAATATTTTGAAATTGTGATAAAAACCTCTTACAAACAATTTTGATTCAATGTTTTAAGAATTTTCCACCCACCTCTTTAGCAATGAAATTTGTGAAAATTTGTTCTTATTTTAGCATTATTGATTTTTTACTTTTTACTAGCTAAAACATAAAGAAACTTTTAATATTTTATATTAGGGTTATCACCTCATAACTTCTTAATTATATCTTATCCTCTAATTTTTTTACATACCACCATTTCTCCTTAAATTTATATATACTTTTATATTTTTAATATAATTGATATAAAGCAAAGGGCTAATTTTTCCTTAAGTTTATATACAATAATATTTTTAATTTATTATAGTTATTATATAATTCCTCAATGATTTAGCTAATATTTGACATTTGAGTAATTTTAGGAAGCATCTTGTCTTCCATGTTGTTTATCTTGTTCTTATACATTAAATGACTAGTAGTAGTCATCATCGTGCTTTTAATGAATTAAAAGCTCACTTTTATATGAAGATAATGTCCATTGCCTTTTTTTCAGATGGAAAGATCGACAAGGCTCGAACCCATGAACTCCCCCCGAACCGAGAGAGTGTGCGCATGTCTTACCAATTGAGCTAACCCTTGGGGCTAATGTCCATTGCCTTTTAAACTAGCTTAGATCCATCTATAAGGGGATCTACCAAGCACAGAGAGGGATCAAATCTGTGAAGGTGTAAACCTGTTTTAGAGTGAAAATGTTGAGGACATGTATAATCCATTGTTGCAACAAGAAGCAAACCTTACTAGCACTCAGTATTGCATAGGCCGAGTAGATTTTCATATGCATTGCAACTTGATAAGTTGTATGGATTTGGAAACTCCTTGTGGGATTAGTTGGTCAGAATCTAGATCCAACATTGATTCACTGTGAAAACCATACTTGTGTGTAATTGTTAGTGAATATGGTATTTCATGATAATTAGAAGAAAATTGAGATTGGGTATCATTACATTCATGATATTGTGCAGAGAGGTGTGATCAAGCTACAATATCCCCCCACAGATGAATAGAATGTAAACATTCTTACCGAGGCGCTTCCTAGGATAAAATTTGCATACCTTCGTGAATTACTTGGTGTGGTAGAGAATGTATCCCTCATTGAGAGGGAAGGTTGAAAATTTTCCCAGACACTCTAAGATGGAGTGGGGAGGTTGGATCCATAATTATATCCCTCACTAAGAGGGAAGGATGATTATAAATATACCATGAACTCTCTTGATGATTATGTGAGGAGTGAGGAGATCTCTTGGACATCCTAAGATGGGATGTAGAGGCTAATGCATTCTCCCGATCACTCAAAGAGGTAGTGGGGATGTCTATTAGACATTATGAGATGGGATGGAGATGCCAGCGCATGGTATTAGAAACTCTATAGAGTGTGGAGATCTCTTAAACATCTTCAGATGGGATGGAGATATTTCTTGCATTCTTTCGATCACTCCGAGAGGGAGTGAGGAGATATCTCGAACATCGTGAGATGAGGTGGAGAGGGTGGTGCACATTGGTACATATGTATAGACTCACAGATGGAATTTTTGAGCTAGTGCATGTTCTTTGATGAACTAGGTTGATTTGAGCATGTTCCCAATGGACTGGGTGGAGCTGATACATGTGGACATTTCTCAGTGGACTAATACTGTGTTGGAAGACATTCCTTATGATATAGAGATGTTCGAGATAACTGTGATGTATTTATGATATCCATATGTGTTTTGTTAGATTTTTATCATTGAATCTAGCATTATGATCTTAGGATATTATATGAGAGAATAACATGCACATCAATAAAACACAAGAGATAATGAAAACAAATATTTTCCACGGAGAAACCATAAAGGAGAAAACCCCGCAAATTCTTCTGAGATAGAATCAACACCAAAAGAAAAACCCCAAAAACAGTAAGATGATCTCCCGACAACAATAGTCTCTCTCTCTCTCTCTCTCTCTCTCTCTCTCTCTCTCTCTTGTCCTAGCAACTTCTTCTCTCACTCATGCGCTCCAATGAGTGTGTGTGTGTGTAATAAATAGAGTCTCACTCTCTATTTATATTCTTTCGTTCACTTAAACTTTAGCTCTTTTATGTAGGCTCGAGTAATCCTAACTCAGTTATGTAGGCTCGAGTAACCAAAACTGGGGTACTAATGACCCGACTTACATTAACTCACCTAGGGCCGACTTCTCTAGGAGATTCTAATAACCCTAGTTCCCCACAACTGTAGGGACTTTAACCCTTGATCAATGGGAGGGTTACCGACAACGACTTGACATGACTTGTTTACATTATTGAATCTCTCGATAGGAACATCGGGGCATGACATGACTCAAATACATTACAGACATTTCCCATAATAAAAATCGGGGTACAATACATAAGATATACGGATGAATACATTCCGAAGTTACAAATACATCAACACTCCCTCTTAACTAGGAAGGTATTCTCTCAACACAATTTGTCAGCGCTGATCTTCTTCTTTGTATCAACTGGATACTCATCAAGTTCTTGTCATCTTCATCTTCAAGTCATCTTCATCTTCAAGTTATCTTCATCTTCAAGTAATCTTCATCTTCAAGTTATATTCATCTTCAAGTCATCTTCATCATCGAATCTGTATCATCACTGGATCTGGATCATTACTGGAACATCATCACTAGATCTGGATCATCACTCGATCTAGATCATTACTGGAACATCATCACTGGATCTGGATCATCACTACTGGATCATCATCATGCTTGCTATCTCATGATTCTTCTCGTCACAGTAAGTTCTATAGAGCAAGCCCTTTTTCATTTTGGTTGTAGGCCTAGCCTCCATGTAGGTCTTCTTCAGCGCTTATATTTGACACTAAGTCAGAATGGCCCACCCATTACTTACATATGACCATGAGAGGAACACATTCAACACCATTTCAAAAAGGCATTCTCAGCACTCACATCTGACAATGGGAGAAACACATCCAAGAACCATGTTAGAAAGGCCCAACAATTACATTCACCAACATGATAGGACACACCTACTATCATCTGTGAAAAGGCACAACACTCACAACCACCAGCATGATAGGACACACCTACTATCAGCTTTGGAAAGGCTTAGCACTCGCATCCACCAGCATGGTAGGACACACCTAATACCATCTATGGAAAGGCACAACACTCACATCCACTAGCATGGTAGGACGCACCTACTACCATATGTGGAAAGGCACTACACTTACAATCACTAGCATGGTAGGACACACCTACTAGCATATGTGAAAAAGAACAACACTCACATCCACTAGCATGATAGGAAACACCTACTATCATCTATGGAAAGAATCAACACTCACATCCACTAGCATGGTAGGAAACACCTACTACCATCTATGGAAAGGCACAACACTCACATCCACCAACATGGTAGGACACACCTACTACCATATGTGGGAATGCACAACACTTACAATCACCAGCATGGTAGGACACACCTACTACCATCTGTGAAAAGGCACAACACTCACATATGATCATGTGGGAACCAATCCCATAGTCACATCAGAATGGCTCTCAACCCCAGGCTAAGGATTCTTGGTAACTGACTAGGTGCCTCCATTCTCCCAGAGAATGGCCTTTAGTACTTATATCTGATCATGTGGGAACACATCTTGCAATCAGATCAGAATGGCCCTACACTTATATCTGATCATGTGAGAAAACAACCCACATTCATATTAGAATGGCCCTCAGCTCTAAGCTAAGTATTCCTGGTAACTGACCAGGTGCCTCCATTCAGAGAATGGCATTCAATGCTTATATCTGATCATGTAGGAACCAATCCTATAGTCACATCAGAATGGCTCAGCACTCATATATGACATGGAAGGAACCAATCCTCTCACCATGACATAATGGCTTAGCCCATACATCTAACCATGGAAGGAACCAATCCTCTCACCATCTCAGAATGTCTCATGGACTCATCACTTCCCCTTGGAGGGAACCTTGATCTGGAGAAAACCAAGCTTCTTTTTGAAGTATTCAAACTTCACTCTGGCCAATGGCTTAGTCAACACATCAGCTATCTGTTCATTCAAAGTAATATACTGGATCTTCACTGCTCCTCTCTGCACCATATCCATGATATAGTGATACTTGATCTTGATATGCTTCAACTTGTCATGGAATATTGGGTTCTCTGACAACTTCACACAACTCTGGTTGTCGCAATATATACAAGTAGAATCCAACTGGAGATGAAATAAATCAGACAGTAGCTTCCTCAGCCATACTACCTCACAACTAGCTGAACAAGCTGCGACATACTCTACTTCAGCTGTACTCAGTGCCACGCAAGACTGTTTCCTACTAAACTAAGAGATCACACCTAATCCCATACTAAAGCAACACCCTGAAGTGCTCTTCCTATCGATGGAACTCCCTGCCCAATCTAAATCAACATAACCTTCCAGGTTAATCTTCTGATTCGCCTCATACTTGATCGCATAATCAACTATACCCCTCAGGTACCTCAGAATATGCTTTGCAGCAATCAAGTGAATATGTCTCGGATATGTCAGGAATTGGCTCAAGGTGTTCATAGCAAAGCAAATATCTGGTCTCATATTTGTCAGGTACATCTAGGACCCAATCATTTGACGATACATCGTAGCATCAATCGCTTCTGATGAAGCATCACTCAATAACTTCAAGTTCGATGCCATAGGTGTGGTCATGGCCTTGCAATCCATCATCCTGAATCTCTTCAACATCTCTACCGCATACTTCCCTTGTCCTAGGGAAATTCCATCCGCATTCTACCACACCTCCATGCCTAGAAAATAGTGTGTCATATCCAAGTCCTTCATCTCGAACTCAACAGCAAGCTTCCTTCTTGCAACTTTAATGAGTTCCTATATTCTATCAGGAACAAGTCATCGACATATAACAAGAGCATCATTGGTCTTCCACCTTCAACCTCGAAGAAAAGGTTGGAATCCGCTTTACTCTCAATAAAGCCTAGAATCATTAGTAATATGTCCATCCTGTTGTACCATGTCGAACCTCAGGATCTTCTGTAGTCACTCCCTCTAAAGTTGAGCATCATTCTCCCTCTATCTTTCGTACTCTATGCACTGAAACATTATGTACCAGAGTGACAAGTAGCCTTCTCTGCTACTAATTATTTTATGTATCCATCTAGGGTCACTGGATACCAAGATCCTCTATCTTGAACTTTTCAAAATTTCTTCTCACACCCATCTGTGAGCTTTTCATCCTCTATAGACTTTTATCTTCAACCTTGTAGCAAAGGTTTTGATCTTCATCAAGCTCCTCATGTATGTGTTATCCCATGGGTGTCTTCTGAGCTTGTACAAGGCCTTCTTTCATTTGCACACATGATTCTACCTATCAAGTGTCTTAACTCCCACTGGCTGCAAATTTATCTTCGTAGTCTATGCCTTCTTTTCGTGAGAAGCCTCGTGCTATGAATCTTTCCTTGTATCCCACGATGTTTCCATCTACTGCATGATGGAACTATGAACTTCCCTTCATGTATTGAGACTGCATCCTAGACATCATTCTTATTGAATTGGTCTTCCCTTTCTTCTTGGTTACTTCTTAATGGCTGGAACGTTCTGCATCAATTATTTAACTGCATTTGTCATATTATTCTTCATCTTGAATTGTCGTCACTTGTTCTTCAGAACAAGTCTCATCCTTCTTTGCTTGTAGGTGATTTTACACGATCTTTCCTACAAGTCAAATGCATTATTTGCATGGTTAGAAACATTTCATATGGTATATTCATAATGAAAAATTCTTATGCATAAATATATGATCATGCAACTATTTTAGCCAATACAACATTCATCCATGACTCATGGAAACTTTCTAGATTCCTTCCATCTCTACCAGGACAACATTGAGATTGTGCACTAATCCAATATGTCAGTAAAAAGNGAATATAAACAAATGCATAACAAAACAATATCATGAAATGACAATTGAATACTTATCTTTATTTGTTTCGTGGGTAGACTCCTTCTCGAGCCTTTAGCTTCATCATATTCTTCATTCATAATTTCTTATCCAAATGATAAGATGGATAATATTTTCTTCAAGAGTTGAGTCCTTCGTATTCCTCATCGCTTGAGGGATTTGCTTTGGATGGTGAGAGCTTGATCTTCCATTGCTCCCATATTCTCTTCTCTTATTATAAGTCGAGGTTCTTCTTCTTCCCAGAGTCTGCTGAAAGTAATCACTTCCTTCTGGCACACATTCCTCGCATGAATGGATTCCCATGATCCTAAGAGGCCATTCAAGGTGGCTATCACCACTTTTGCATTCTCCACTTCTTCTTCTACTGGTACAAGTTATTCTTTGATTTGAGAGACCCTCGTAAAGTATGACTGTGTGGTCTCTGCATTCTGGATCTTCACATTCTTCAACTGTTTTCTGAAAGTCATATTCTGATTTATTTTCTTCCCTTCAAATAGCTTCGTTAAGGAATCAAACATCTCTTTCGGTGTCTTTAGGGAAGACACTTGTGGTATAAGGTGATCTGTGATTGAATTAGCAATGATCTTCTTGTCCTTGACCAAGTTATTCTAGTGTAAGACTTTTAGCCTCATCTCCCTCTAGAACTGGAACCCCTCTACTTGTGTAGGTGTCCAATTCATTTTCTTCAGAGAGATCATATAGTTCCATGCTTGGAAGTTGTCATCTTCACCAAGCTTATCATCAAGCTAATGTCATAGATCACTTTGAAATGAGAACCTCAAATAGAAAAAGATTAGATCTTACTGATTTGAAGTTTCCATTCTGGTTCCGAAGCTGGTTGATCTAGGGTTTGTCAGAGAAACCCTAATTTTCAAAACTCTGAATATTTAAGATATTTTTGGATAGAAAGATAGACCTATTCAAGGTGATCTGTCAAATGTACTCATTTTCTGAAAATAGTGGAGGGAAGCTCTCGCAACAGGAAGGCCTAGTTTACCAATTTCTTCTACAGAAATGCTTGATACTATTTCTACGGTATCTCCACAATTACTACACCTATGTGTCTTAAAATTCGTACTGAGGTAGCCTCTTCTGTCCCTATTCCAACACCATAGGTTTCATCAAAATTTGTTTTACCAATCGAGACTTAGGAATGTTTTCCCAAGATGACCTATTTTAGGACTGTTCAGTATAGAGAAGTTGTATGGACTTCCACGTGTCACTGTTTCATCTTCAGGGTTGGAAAATTATACCATAGAAAGTAAATTCCGTTCCCTCACTGGAACATATTGATAAATTTTGTTGGACCTTGGTAGCCCGAGATATAGAAATTCTCCCCAGGTGTCCTGTTTACGGATGAATCCTGGAAGAGGATGGAACCCTAACTTGGAGGAATCATATCTCTTAGAATATAGCGAATATAAGGCCAAAAATTGGACACAATGTACATTAGGATTTTATCTTCCCCCTATGAAAGTTTCGTAAGCAATCCTAAGATATAAAGAATTTACCAAAACTTATCAGTTTTAGTATTTAGGGATTTTCCACCTCGGGGTCAAACTAGGGCTTAAATTTCTCGAAGTTACACCCAACCAAAAATATTGACCCAAGTCTCTAAAATTTGATTTTGATGAGGAGAACAATCCTATGCTGGGCTCACTAAAAAATTCTTCTTCTGTAAAAAACCCTAATTTCCTGCACCAAAAACTGAAATGCTCAGAATCAAATTCTGCTTCGATAGAAATATGCGTCGTTCAATGGAGAGTCAGCCTAGCATACTTTTGCTGATGAATTGTGGAGAGGGACCCAAAAATTAAGAAGCCCTAGCTTCTGCAGCTGCACATTGTCTTCTTCTCATGTTAGCTCTAATACCATGTTAGATTTTTATCATTCAAGCTAGCATTATGATCCTAGGATCTTATCTAAGAGAATAATAGGCACAACAATAAAACACAAGAGAACATGAACACAAATATTTTCCTTGAGGAAACCATAAAGGAGAAAACCCCACAACTTTCTCTGAGATAGAATCAACACCAAAAGAAAAACACCAAAAACAGTAAGATGATCTCCCTACAACAGTAGTCTCTCTCTCTCTTGTCCCAGCAACTTATTCTCTCACTCATGCGCCCTAGTGAGTGTGTGTGTGTGTGTGTAATAAATAGAGAGTCTCACTCTCTATTTATATTCTTTTGTTCACTTAACCTTTAACTCTGTTATGTAAGCTCGAGTAACCACGACTGGTGTACTAAAGACCTGACTTACATTAACTCACCTAGGGCCGACTTCTCTATGAGAGTCTAATAACCCTAGTGCCCCACAACTATGGGGACTTTAATACTTGATCAATAGTAGGGCTACCCATAATGACTTGACATGACTTGTTTACATTATTGAATCTCTTGATAGGAACATCGGGGCATGACACGACTCAAATACATTACAGACACTTCCTGGAATAAACATTGGGGTACAATACGTAAGATATACGGATGAATACATTCTGAAGTTACAAATACATCAACAAGTTCCAGTATGATGATTCCTCATTGGCTAAGAGGGAGTGTTGTAGTAGTAGATGCGTGAGGCACATCCTCCTAAGTTGGCCCCAAAAAATTATCTAGAAAACAAGTTTACACACTTAAGAAGAGAATTTGTCCCCAATAAAGAAGAAAATTCAGCTCAAATGAAAAACCAGATTGCTAGCAACATAAAGGATAAATAGAAGGTACCTCACTTCAATTTGACATCAAGCATTCAATCAACACTACGAAAAAAACTGGATTTAGTGTCAGATTTAGCACCAAATTTTAGTGTATTTTTTTCCCAATTGTGGTGAACAATTTGGTGCTAAACCTGCTGCTGTTGTACAATTTCGTAAAACACCGTCAATTGCATCTTTTTTTCTATCCTTTTTAACATCCATTTTGCGTCCTTTTTTGCGCCCAATTTTTTGCATCTTTTGTTACGCCCTTATTTGCGCCCAATTTTTCATCTTGTATTGCATCATTTTTTGCATCTTTTGGTACATCATTGTTTGCACCCAGTTTGATGCTTAGTTTAACATCTAATGTTGTGTCTTATTTTGATCCTAGTTTTTCATCGAGTCTTGCACCTAACTTTGCACCATATTTTGGATCAAATTATGTGTCCAATTCTGCATCTAGCGTTGCATCTAGGTTTGCATCCAATTTTGGGCCAAATATTGCATCTAGTTTTGCATCCATTTTACTTATAATGTTTCATCCCCTTTTGCATCTTGATTTATGTCTTTTTTTGTATCCATGTTTGTGCCTAATGTTTCATCTCATTTTACGCCATATTTTATATCTAGGCTTGCACCTACTGTTGCATCCTGGTTGGTGTCTTTTTTTGCATCTATGTTTGAGCCCAGCGTTGCACCCAGTGTTGCGCCTGTTGTTGTGCATAGTTTTGCACCCATGTTTGTATCTAATATTTCTTCCAGTTTTGTGTCCAATGTTTCATCTCATCTTGCATTCAATATTATGTCTATTTTTACGTCCAATGTTTCCTCCCATCTTGCATCGAATATTGTGTCTCATTTTAAGTTTTTGTTTACGCCAAGTGTTGCTTCTAGTTTTTCACCTAGTGTTACCCATTGTTTTATGTCCATCGATACACCATATTCTGTGCTCAATTTATTGTCCAATTTTACGTCTAGTTAAGAGTCCACTTTTGCATCTACTGTTGCATCTTGTTTTGGGCTTAGTATTGCATCTAGTTTTGAGTCATTAATTGTGTCTAGTGTTGAGTCTCTTTTTGCATCCAAGTTTGCATTTAGTGTGACATCCATTTTTGTGTCCACATTTGCGTCTGACGTAATGTCCACTTTTGCATCCACTTTTGTGTTTTGTGTGACATTCACTTTTACATCGTGTTTTGCATTTAGTGTTGCGTCTAATATTGCATCAATCTTGCACTACTACATTTTTTTCCTTTAGAAATACATTGCAATATCATTAGGGCATGGAGGAATCAAACCACCAACCTCCTACTTGTAAGGCAGGAGCTCTTCCATTGAGCTAGCACCCTTTAAGAATCGGGAAGAGGAGGGCAGATAATCAAAGCCAAGCTATCAATAAAATCCTGACTATAATTTATGGAGGGCATATAAGAGCAACTCTAATACACGCAAAGCATTATATCTTACGCATGGATTAACTGAAAACATTTGGTAGTTTATTGGGCATTGATAACAAACCCTGGGTAGCCCATGCCAAGAAGAAATAAGCATTTAAGGGAAGCTTAAATGTTGTATAAATGAAATTGAAAAGTGTTAAACATAGGTTTCTCTACATGAAGGTGGTTAGGTATGTGCTTCAATGGCTTTGGTTTGATTTTTCAATTCCACAAATATCTCCGTTCCTACAAAATTGATTTCCATTCCCTTTTTTACTTCCAATAAATATCCAAGTTTTTGTCATAAACATATTTCCCTAAGTTTTGACTTAGGTTTCATTAAAACCATAAACCTTAAATAAAACAAATTCAAAGGAGTCTTTCTAATATTTGCCTTCATCTACGTAGTGTCTTCTCCTTCCATTGTTACCATAAGATTTGTTTTCCTTAGTGGCTTGCTTCCACGTTTAATTTACACAAACTCTTATATTCCCTAGAACCAAGTTGCGCTCTAATACAATGAAGGTTTTATAATAGAATATACACATGAAAAACACACGATTAAGTGAAAATAATAATAAATTTCATTTAAATGATAATGTTGAAGCAATATATCAATGGGTGAGCTTGCAAAATGCTCAAATATATGTACCACGCTCTCATGTATCTCGCCATACATAACATCATTTATGGTGGAATGGTTGGGGGATCTAAACACCTAAATATTTTAATGTCAAGTTATATTATTAACATGTTAAATGCTCACTTTCATACATAATGTCCTAGCATTTATATTTTACATTCAAGCCCATTGTTTGCTCCTCCAAGATTGATGTGTGAGATTCCACGATATCTAGCAAATAGACTACCATTTTCATTAATCCTAGTTTTTGTCAATTCTAGAACTCAGAGGTGCACTACAAACATTTTCTTCAATGTGGTTAGTCTAGATACTTTGGATTTTGGGACAAGTTACCGTGTTTAATAATTCCATTAAAGGACGGTGATAGTATATGTCATACTATTCATACCTTGTATTACATGACTTGGGACTTTAACTTATAATTCGAGTGTTAATTAAGTCACATTAATAAATCAATCTTTCTCACTTCTCTTTCTTCTATCTGCAAGTATTTTGTATGTATTGATTATGTACAAAATTGAAAAAATCCATGACTTCAAATATTTCATAAAAAGCAAAATGGTACTTGTCAATATTCTTCACTCAATGATAATATTTCCATCATGGTTCAAGAGAAGACCGTGATGATAGATAAAAGAAATAATAACTATAAATATTCCCAACCACAAATCATGGAAACATTTCTTCCATTTAAATGAAATTGACAGTTTGAACTGCATCAATACTAGCAAATATGATAAACTAGATTTTGTTAAAGACCATTCATTTTATAGAAAACTAATATGTAGAATTATATATGATTTAAGACACTGGTTTAAAAGGAAACTAGTTTATCGGATTTTATTTAAATTATGAATGTATAAAACAATGAATAAGTTACATAAATTTTTACACAATCAAATTCCAACATACCTTTACAAAAGAAAAAATGTAATCTTGAACTCAAGCTACAATAGCCATTCTTTTCATGTGAGATGCAAAAGGATTCCTTTGCAACATCTTCACAGGTTGTCCATTACCCTTGCAAGTATCACAAGGAAAATTGTATTCAACAACATGACGCTATTATTTATAATAAAATGTAAGCAATTTGACAGATCATGTATTGGCATTAACATTTCAATGTCAGAAGACATTGTTAACATGTTGCATAAACATTGACAGCAACTCCGGCTAAGATTTATTGCTCTACACAGTGCATAATTGTGTACCAATGTCACTTGAAATAGAAAATGGTTTGGGATTCTGTAACAATTAGTTCCACAAACTGCATTCAATTTTTAGGAAATATTGAAAACTATGTAGCACGGGAACACTTCCCTGCACCTAGGACCCTCAAGTTCCTATGTACCAAGGTAGTTCTGGGTGGGTAGAAGACCAGCCCTTTTTGCTAGAGAGAACCCCAAGAACGTTCGTAATTCCCCTGACGTTGTCCCTAGGAAGAATAAGGGATGTTCTGGGGACATCTAGGCTGGTCAAAGGTGATTGGTTGAAGACAAAACCTATCAAAACCAACTGGTTTGATAGGTTTTGTACCGGTGTGCCTCCTTCAACCGAAAAAACAAAAACAAAACTAAAAACGCAAAATCTAAAACCCTACACTATCCCAAAACCTAACTTTGATATATTTAATGATGCCCCCTTACTATCATGAATAGACTTATCCTGCATGACTTGCGGCTACTCCCACCATCACAGGTTATGGGCATTGGTGTTGGTTCTTAAAGGTCGTCGAGTTAAGGTTCCAAGCATACCCATCCAAAGAATGTAGAGTATCTAATTTCAGAACATTATGTAGATTGATTTGATTGTAGACTATAGTATGATTATTTTTGGAGTCTGCAGACCATTTAGAGCCTCAGTATTAATGTATTTTGGTTCAGAAGTGTATTACACTTGTGCTAATTTGCTATATTCACCATTAAATACATGAGAACTGTGCATATTTGGTATGTAATGATTTGGACTTACATGGATGTACATGAATATATATATATATATGTTTACCAAATTTGATGTATGTTATTGTTGACTAGCTTAGTGTCCGATTTGTTACCAGTTCCTGTCTATTTCCAGTTTTTGGGGTCAATTGGTCAGATCACCGGTTCAGTCTTCATAACATTGCTATGTTGGTATATACCTCAATTCTATTAAATAAAATTTTCTATTAAATAAATTTTCATTTTCATTGTTATGTTGGTATATACCTCACTGTTTTGGGAGTTTTGTTTAGGGTCTTTATTTTGGTTTTCTCTATTAATTTTTTTTAATTCATTTGAAAATTGTTGGTATCCATAACAGGCACAACACTAAAATGGAGCCAAACACTCTTAAAAAATTCCAAACAGTGGCAAACCCTATCAGCTACACACCTTTGCTGCCATAATCCCTAACAACAGCTAAAAACTACACCAAAACCTTGAAACCACGAAGGGAGAAAGACTTTCCATGGGCTTATTGAGAAAAGATTCAACAAAAAATGAAGCTCAAGAGTAAATTTCCCTTTCCAAGTGTTGTGATCACATAAACAGATTCAAATACCACCTTGCACAAATCTTTATGCACGACGTTAATCCCTGCATTTGTATCCCCCAAGATGTTGAGCATTAAGAAAGATCAACACCTGAAACCCTTATAAAGTTAAATCCAGGAAACTATGAATAAAAAATGATCTGGTAGCGATTGCAGTTGCGCAAAATTCTTCTACTACCACCTTGTCACTGCCATCTATAGAATCTGCAAATCCTGAGTTTTACTGTTACAAACACCCCACAAGATCAAAGTCAAAGCCAAAGTGCCACATCCTATCCCTAAAAATATCAAGTGTGGGGGTGGTAAAATTGCCCGAATTGCAAAGGGGGCTCTTAGGAATGGGATTTTTCTCTTTGTCACAACACCTGCAAAGGCTCTTACACAAGACTAAATGCACATTTTCTGCATGGTGGGGGAAATGGTGTTGATGCTTGTGGAGTAATAGCATAACCAAAAGAATAAGAGTATAATGTTAAATGATGATCAAAAGACAAAAATAATAGGAAAGCCCAAGTTAATGTATATGAACATTTATTTATCTTGAATGAGATGCTATCTTAAATAAGTTGCTATCAAGAAAACTGTAAGTAAAAGTTGATTAGAATACGAAAATAATATCTAAAAAGAAAACTCAAAATTTAAATTGTTCTAAAACAATTTGTAATGTTTTAATATTACATATCAACATTTTTCGAATTGGGATTGGAATGGTTTTATAGTAATTTTTTAATATTACTTATCAACATTTTTCGAATTGGGATTGGAACGATTTATAGCAATAATATAGTTATTGGAGTGAACTTCCCTTACATCCTTATCTTGATCTATGGTAGAAGTAGAAAATTCATCCAGAGATTCTAAAAACTTTTCAATTCACAGTCATATGAAATACTTGCCAAAATTTTATATTATCAAGGATACTAGGTCTATACCTTAATTGAACATCATACCTATATTTCAAAGGCAGAGGATGTTTGAAATTACTTGCTGATATGGACAATGAATCTACCTGCTTATTTTCACTTCTGGGAATTAAATGAATGTTGAAAGAAAGGAAGAAGTTATCAATTAAGTCCAATACCTCATTTATATAAGCTTTCAATCTTGACTGCTTGGTTTGGTACAAATTTCTGACTTGTTGGACAACTAATTTTTTACACAGAAAAAACCATAAAAACCATTTTCTTCCTATTCATAAGAATAAAACAAAAAGATGGCATACATCTTCTCAAGTTATCAATAAAGGAAATCATAAAAGATCAACCCACAATTTAATTATACAAATAACAAAACCAGTTAATAATTGTCCTTAACCAGAGGTTAAGTACTTGAAATCATTCTATCAACAGAGGGTTCTGAAAAAAGCAGATATGCCCACAGACGACTTCTTTATGAAGGAAATATT
Organism: Pseudotsuga menziesii; assembly: GCA_001517045.1. Taxonomy (NCBI): domain Eukaryota; kingdom Viridiplantae; phylum Streptophyta; class Pinopsida; order Pinales; family Pinaceae; genus Pseudotsuga; species Pseudotsuga menziesii. The sequence goes on along the minus strand of LPNX010468038.1, from coordinate 60,502 downwards.
GCGACCATGAGACTGTAATCATGAATTGATTGGAATATAAAAATAATAATTAAAAAACCCAAAAGTTCCAACAGAGTTTTCTCCAACAATTAAAACTAGAATAGCTCATTAACATGGCAAACAGATACATGCACCCCTTTGTGAAACAATTCTCGATTTTTATTTTTCCTCGGTATTAGTGATTGTAATAAATTGTTGGAGCTAAAGAGAAAGTTGGAATTCTGAGAATTTTTGTACAACATGACAGGTATAGGTGGTGATATGAGATAATTTACTATCCCTTAGTAGCTAATATAGGTAAAACTCGATAAGGTGTAATAAAAGGTGGGATTCATTTATACCCACTGAATCTGTTACAATACCTCCATTATGATATTTTGGCTCAGTTGCAGACTAACAGGCCAAAATTGATGTAACAAATCCCTATCAAAATCATACTTCAAAATCCCCTTTTTGGGATTAGGCACCCTATTTTAATGACATATGTGTGGCTATGTGTGTAGAACTAAAGATTTCATTTTTGGCCATTTGCATTTTCTTTTGCTTCTCAAAATGTTTACATCTCTGAAAGCTTCTACCTCGATGATTACTTTGACATTACCACACCAATGTTACATGATTCAACCAAATTGATAGACAAAAATTATAAAATTTGAAACAAAAATTAAAATCATTCTCAATTTCTCATAGTTAGGGAACTTTGGAACCCAATCCTCAACAAAGAAACAAAGCCAGCAAAGAAAGAAGAATTGGCCAAATGTCAAGACCGAGAATAAGAATATTGGACATACTAATGATGGCTTCCTTTCATGATATTATTCCTCAAATTTTTGAAGCAAATCATTTGTTAAGAGATGTGGGACACTTTAAGTCTTTCATATAAACCAATGAACATCTAGTGAGTCGAGTTTGTTGTATTGGAAAAATAAAGTGCAATATATTTACAGGTATGACATTGACTTAATCACAAGTCACCTAATCAAGTTGAAATACATTAAGAATTAGTTGCATCCAATAGGATAGATAATAATATTAGTAGCTTGCCTAGGAAATTCAAAATGTTTCTTTCCATTTTTACTATGTTCCATAAGACCTCATATGTCTCATTTGATTAGTTTAAAGGAAGGTATGGAAATAGGAACATAGACTCTACATGTTTGGTAATGAAAGAATAGAACAAGTTTTCACCATAAAAATTAAAATTAGGTATGGTAAAAGTCAACAAAATAACAAGCAACAAAATACTGGTTGACAGAATAAGGGTGACCACTGACACAATATGAAAGTAATAACAACAACCATGACAATAAGAGAAATTTCTTGAAGAACTCACAGACAAACACAAAATTTATTTTCATTAATGTGGGAAGCTCAACCACTCTGAGAGACATTACATAAAGAAACAATATGATATTTCTAATAACAATATGAGGTTCACACATAATGTGCCAGACAATAGTAAGTGACAGAAAGATGTAGGTAAATGCAATAATCAATAATTTTCTTCCATAATGGCAGAAAATGACACATGTGTTAGGCACCCTGTGTTAATGACACATGTGTGGCTATGTGTGGAGAACTAAAGAATTCATTTTTGGCCATTTGCATTTTATTTTGCTCTCAAAATGTTTACATCTCCAAAAGATTCTACCCCAATGACTACTTTGACATTAGCACACCAATCTTACATGATTCAACCAAATTAATAGAAAAAAATTATAAAATTTGAAACAAAAATTAAAATCATTCTCAATTTCTCATAGTTAGGGAACTTTGGAACCCAATCCTCAACAAAGAAACAAAGACAGCATATAAAGGAGAATTGGACAAATGTCAAGACTGAGAATAGGAATATTGGACATACTAATGATGGCTTCCTTTCATGATATTATTCCTCAAATTGTTGAAGCTAATCATTTGCTAAGAGACGTGGGACACTTTAAGTCTTTCATACAAAACATCTAATGAGTCGAGTCTGTCATATTTGAAAAATAAAGTGCAATATATTTAGAGGTATGACATTGACTTAGTCACAAGTCACCTAATCAAGTTGAAATACATTAAGAATTAGTTGCGTCAAATAGGATAGGTAATGAAAGATCCTCAAATCATAGATATTACTATTAGTAGCTTGCCTAAGAAATTCAAAATGTTTCTTGCCAGTTTTACTATGGTCCATAAGTCCTCATATGTCTCATTTTCTTAGTTTAAAGGAAGGTATGGCAACAGGAACAAAGACTCTACATGTTTGGTAACAAAAGCATAGAGCAAGTTTTCGCCATAAAAATGAAAATGAAGGATGGTAAAGGTAAGCAAAAGAACTATAAATAAGAGAATGGTTGACAGAATAAGGGTGACCACTGGCACAGTATGATAGTAATAACAACAACCATGGCAATAAAATAAATTTCTTGAAGAACTGACATACAAATAGAAAAATTAATGTCATTAATGTGGAAAGCTCAACCACTCTGAGAGACATCGCAGAAAGAAACAATATGATCTTTCTAATAGCAATAAGAGGTCCGCACATAATGTGTCAGACAATAGTCAGTGACAGAAAGATGTAGGTAAGCTATGTGTCAGACAATAGTCAGTGACAATAAGTTCGTAAGTAAGATCTTTACTTTTGTAAGGTTAAATTGTTTGAATGTGGACAAATAGTTGGTGTGGTTTTAGCTCATGATTGTATGCCCCATAAGTTCATGGCTGAAGAATATTATGCCAAAGGTAGTATTGAAGAAACCACTTAGGTGATTCCTTTGTAGATCCCTAGGTGAATTCTATTCTTCCTTGGATTTGGACTTGCAGTATTTTCCACAATTGATTTTCTAGCCTTGTCAGTATTAGGAAGCAAGCCATGTTCTTCAAAAAAATTCTTCAGTTTGCCACTCTGATGCATTTCAAGGGTGTTTCACAGACTCCAAGTAGCTCACCTTCAAAATATAGTTGTGGAAAGGCTGGCCAGTTAGAAAATACCTTCATTCCCTCGTGCACTTATTCATCGCTCAGAATATCAAAGATGCTAAACTCCACACCCACCTCTTTTAAAACCTCCATATCCTTTTTTCTAAATCCACATCGTGGTTTATTAGGGGTGAAAGGACCTTCATTCCCTCGTGCACTTATTCATCGCTCAGAATATCAAAGCTACTAAACTCCACACCCACCTCTTTTAAAACCTCCATATCCTTTTTGCTAAATCCACATCGTGGTTGATCAGGGGTTCCTTTCATAAAAAAAAGGACAGGTTTGGAGTCCATAAGTTGTTGCAGTTTTCCCTTCAACCTAGTATTTGATGTAGCAATGATGCTATCAAATAGTAAAGACCCATTTATTTCCAAACAAGGAGTAACTGAGCTCACATGGCTTAAGGATCTAGAAGAAATCTTGGACACTTTATTAGCTAATTCTGATGGATTTGTGCCTTCCAATGTATCTATGACCTTTCCATCCTGCATAAAATACTCTATATGAGGGCACTTGAATTATAGCAAATTTCCTGAGATCTAGAACTAGGAAAACAATTGCAATAAACACCCAGGGTGAGCATCCCAGGGGATAAAATTAAGGAGCCATATTTTTTCTTGTTCTCGAAAGTGTATGAGTTCCACGAACATTTATTATCATAATAACACAGCCACCATGAACATTAACAAAATCTGTATGTGGGTCTCTAGCTCAGCATCCTAAAGAGGTAGGAAAAAAGATAAAAATAAAAATAAAAATATGATAACATAAATATCAAAAGTTAAAAATGCAAGTTTTCAAATAAGATTAACGGAAACAATAAACATTCAAATTTGTAGGCAATCTAATAAGTTTTCTCCATGAGTTAAAGAATTGACTCAAAGTGGTAATATGCAATATTATACTGTGGAGCCAACAGAAAATATGTATATCAAAGCTCTAAACCCAAAAACAATTATTTTATCTTAAATGGAAAAAACTTGATAAATGGGAATTACTAGTCTCTGAAATTGGATCCGTCTCAAGCTTCCATTTGATAGTAGGTCAAATCAGTTCTTTGCAAACATTGGTGGACCACTTTTACTACCGAGTTTATGAACCAAATAAACTATTGCAGCCCAAAATCCTGTACTAGAATTCGAACTTAATAACCCTAAATGAGTGATAGGTGAGAAACACGACAGAGATCTTCTGTCAGGTTTCATCTGGGGTTTGAATTTCAAGTAGACGACTAATGAAAGTTTGCACAACCCAAATCCTAGTGACAAATATGACCATTTCTCGCTATATTTTGTACATAAATATGGTGCAAAACTTTAAAATTCTATATTTATTATTGCAATTTATGGTTTCCTAATGCTATGAGTTATACCATAAGCCAAACACCATACCAAAGTGATGAAGGAAACATAAATATCGGTTTAAATACTCTATTTAGAGGGGATGTTTCTCAAAATAATTATGCTCCAGAAGTAATTCCCATCATCACAATTCACAATATGTTTTGCTACTAACCTTAATTAAGAAAAAATATGGCACTGCCCATATGGAGAATGCCTCTGAAATCTTCTGTTGTTGTTCAACTTCAACCTACTCAATACAAATGTAAAGTAAGATATCATCCATCCCCTGAATAAAGGTGAGATATGCAACATAATCCTTAGTAAAATCCCCCAAAGATTTTGAAATAATGAGAATAAAAAAGGTCAAAGGATCAAACCCTGAGAAATTTAGTATAAGGGGTATCCGTGCAGAGATGGGAGAAAACTTGATACATCTGGTTGGATGCCTGACACCATTCTGCCCAAAAAAGCAATATCGCAGGCCCTCGTTCCTTGAGCATGCCATCTAGCTCGGCCGTTGACTGCAGAACCTTCACACTTGTACCCATTTTACTTGATAAATTGCGTTTTGATGCCCTAATTTAATATGTTTACTGTCATTTAACTAGAGACAGAGGTTACACTACTTTGAATAAAGAGAATGACCGAAATAATGTACGGAAATCAATTTATTTTTCTTTAAAAAATAGGAACCTAAATTATACCCATTTTACTCGATAAATTGTGTTTTGATGCCCTAATTTCACATGTTTACTATCATGCAGCTAGAGACAGAGGTTACACTACTTTGAGTAAAGAGAATGACCGAAATAATGTACGAAAATCAATTTATTTTTCTTTAAAAAATAGTAACCTAAATTATAGTGTTAGGAACTTTTATTATCTATTTCGCATGGTATTTGGAATCAAATTTACTTGATAGATTTCAAGGATACCATTATTTTTTTTTATTAAAGTATTAATTTTGATGATAAGTATATTGGATATTTTTATGATAATTTAGTAAAAGTATTAGTTTTGATGATAGTTATATTGAATTTTTTTATTATAATTAACATCTAAATAAAATTTTGTATTGGACAATTTAGTTGTCACATTCTATCATTGAAACCCTTTACTATTTTTTTTGTAACTGAGGTATTATTAAACACGAGTAATATTAGTAAATATCCTCCTTTTGACAATTGCTATCTTGCTTTCTTTCACTAATATAAAGAAATTCAAATAATAAAATATAATCACAAAATTTATTTTTTGAATAAGCATTTGTTCTATGAGTGAGATGATATTAAACACATCTAATAAATACTTTAACTTGTTTTTTTCTTTTGAATTATATAAACAATAAATTTAAATAATAAAATACGCATCACAATAAATAATATGATGTGATGTATTGAATGGCACTCTATCTCGTTAAGTGTTTAGAAAAGAAACCCATATTGAGCAATACCTCTATGCTAAATTCCAGTATCACAGATATCAGAAGTTAGGCGGTATCAACTCTCTTGACATAAGAGTCATCGAACTCTTGGACTAATGTAACCCACATAGAGGGGATCTCTCTAGTTAGATTGCTTGCACCTCATATGGGGGGGGGGGGTTAGAAAAACTGCCCCAAAAGGGTAATTTGTTGTAGTGTATATAAAAAAACCTTTGATTAGTTTATGTATAATCTCACCTTTAAAAAAATATGATTCACTTAAACATATATATAATCCATGTAGTATTCATATAGATCTTCAAATGGGATTTCAATTAGACTATGTGATTCACAACTACCCTCCAAATCAAAATACTTTTGATTAACTATACAATAGGAAATGAAAACTAAGATGCCAAATCGAGGAAACCTCATATTTTTATTTTGTTGTCATATTTATTCATCAAATCATCTTTATTCCACTTTAGTAGCATCTTTATATAATGTGCCTATTTTTGCACCTAGACATGAATCTAGCACAAGTAGAATTTAAATGTAATCTATTTGGGATGTTAAAGTGGACGCAATTTTTGTCCATTTTAGCATCATCATGATATAAACCACCTATTTTTGCACCTATACAACCTAGCATAAGGAGAATATAAATGTAATTGATTTGGGGTGCTAAAGTGGAGACAATAAATGCAATTTATTTGATGATAATGTCATTCAAAATTATGTGATTATATGATGATGATGATGATGACAATGTTGTTGTTGACGATGAAAATGAAAATGATGAAGATGATGAGATGAATGATGATATAGATAATGATGATGAAGACGATGGAAATGACGATGAATTTGACAATGATGTGATTATATGATAATGGTGATGATGATGATGATAGTAATTATGACAATGACAATTACGATCACAATGAGAATGACATGAATGATTGTTATGATGATCCTTATAAGAAATTGTTAGTAGATGTAAATAAACCCAATTTCACTACAAGCTCCAAGATTAAAATGTGCTAAATCATAGTTATAAGTTATGCCTGCTTAAAATTGTGATCATATCCCACTTGTTATGCATGCTTTAAATGGTAAACATATCCCATATGCTTTAAATTATGACGATGATGAAATAGATGACAATGATAGTGGTGATGTTTTTTATGATGGAAATGATGATAATCATGATCGTCATATTTTTCATTGTCATCATGATTATCACAATAGTCATCATCATCGGCAAAATTATCATTCATGTCATCATCATCGTCATTGTCCTTGACATCATCATCATCATGATTATTGACATTTTCATCAGTTATTCATCATTACCTTTGGCATAAGAAATAACATCCACCCAAAATATGTGATTAGTGGAAAAGGGTCATGGAGGACACACACACTTTATGCATGACAAATAAAAACTTATTTTTTAAATTGATCAACATCATCATTGTCATTGTCATCATCACCATCATCATGATCATTCATTTCATTGCCATCATAATCATTGGCAATGTCATCATTTCCATTATCCTCCTCCTCATCATAATCGACATCATCATCATCATTGTCATTGTTCTCCTCATTATCAACAACATTATCATCATCATCCTAACCATCCTCAATATCATAATCATTATCCTCCTTTTCATCTTCAACATCGTGTAAAACTGGATGCAAAAGTGGATAAAAACATGGATGCAAAAAAGGATGCAAACATGCATGCAACAAAAGTAGGTGCAAAATTGGGCACATTATGGGGTGCACAAAAAATGGATGCAAAAGGCAATGCAAAAGTGGATGCAAAATATGATGCAATCGTGGAAGCAAAACATGATGAAAAAAGTGGCGCAAAAGTGGATGCAACCATGGATGTAAAATTGGATGCAAAATTGGATGTGAAAATGGATGCAATAAAAGTAGATGGAAAACTAGATGCAAAAGTAGACGTAACACCCAATGCAAAACCTGATGCAAAAGTGGAGGGATGCAATAACTTATGTAAAATTGGATGCAAAAAAAGATGCAAACGTGGATGCAAAATTTGAAGCAAAAGTGGGTGTAAAAGCGGGCACAAAAATGAGTGTGAAATGGGACATGGAAAAAGTGGATGCAATAATAGATGCACAAAAAGACTTAAACATGGATGCAAAATGGGATGCAAAAAGGGATGAAAATGTGGGTGCAAAAGTGGACAAAAAAATGAATGCAAAAGCGGATGCAAAAGTGAGTGAAACAAAACTAGATGCAAAACTAGACTCAAAATAGGATGTAAAATTTGGTGCAATACTTGGCGCACGAAGGGATGCAAAAAAAGAAGAAGAAGTGGATGTAAAAAAGGATGCAAAAGTGGATGAAAACATGGGTGTAAAACTGGAGGAAAAAGATGGACATAAAAGGGGGCACAACAAGAGTAGATGTACAAACTAGGCGCAAAATTAGGTGCAAAACTAGGCTCAAAATCTGTCGCAAAACCTAGTGCAAAACATGGCGCATAACTAGGTGCAAAACCTGGTGAAAATTACATTGTAATTTGCGGCAAATTTAGAAAAAGGACGCAAAAAATGCCTAAAATAGCACCAACCCATGAAATTGCGCCATTTCGTCCAAAAAATAAAGAAAAATACATTGAAAGATGGTCTAGACACAAAAATGGATGCAAAAAGAGACGCTAATAACAGGTTTTGTTGTAGTGCAAGTTCCCTCAAGTAAAGGAAGAAGTTAGTTATTTATATTTGGAGACTCCTTAGGGTTCTCCACTTTATAGAAGTTTCCTTTGTAATATTGGGGTTTAGGCTGCTCCTATCTAGATGTACATTAATCTTTGAACATTTTATCTCCATTGGAAGGCATAACTTCAGTGAAGACAATATTTTTTCATTATCTATGGTTGGTAGGTGATATATCATCACCATGGTTAAATGGGCTCCACATTTATTATTGTTTCTGTGCTTGGTCATTCGTTTAGTGATCCTATTATCGTTATATTGTTGTCTTTATAAAATTTAACATTCTCCACCCTACTTTCATACCCCTCTTTCATACTAGTATAGTTGGTACACACATAATATCAATCTCACTTGGGGGTGTATGCAAGCTGATGAGGGTCTCTTTTGACATATTAGATGCAATATAAAACTGAAAAAATAGGCATCCATCAAATTACATGGATATTTTGAGACACTTACACAAGGAATCTTGTGATGAGTAAACAAAACAAAATGTAGGATATTTAATGATGTTTCCAAATATATAAATTTTTTCTATTGAAAATGTTCTTAACTATCTAAAGTTATATATATTTTTAATGGGAACTTTTTATTTTTGGGACAAATTATAAGGTATATGTTTTTGTGGGTGCAGCCTTTGAGTGACTAAATGATGGAATAAAATTACGAAAACCGGTAGATATATAAAGAACATATAGTACTAGTGCATGAGTATTTTTCCAATAATAAAAAATAATACACACACACACACACACACACACACACACACACATATATATATGTGTGTGTGTGTGTGTGTGTGTGTGTGTGTGTATATATATATGTATGTATATATATATATATATATGTGTGTGTGTGTGTGTGTGTGTGTGTGTGTGTGTGTATATGTGTGTATATATATATGTGTGTGTGTATATATATATATATATGTGTATATATATATGTATGTATATATATATATATGTATGTATGTATATATATGTATGTATGTATATACACACACACACACCCACACACACACACACACACACACATATATATATATATAGTAATTATCTAAGTGATCAAACCTCGAAAATGGTATGTTAATTGTGGGTGCAGGGTTTGAATGTCTTAATGCAATTATTTGGAAATGGTTTTTTTATAGCGTGTAGAGGTCAGTGTTATTTAGTGCACCATACAATTTGTTTTCAAAATGGTTGAGAAACAAAAGAGATATGGACAGAACACTAACAATATGTTTTTTGAGTTGAGGAGTGATGAAAGAAGATAAATAATAAAAAAATAGAAAAATTATATATTCTTGTTAAAAATTACATATTTGGAATATGCAAAAGAAATCATATATGTTTCTAAAATTTCATATAAAATGGAGGTGTGTAGCATACTGAAACCAATGACTAAACAAAAGCATATTGAAAATTTGGATATAATTCTTAATTAGCTGTGGTTTATCATACTCCAAGGAATAGGCATGTTGAATTTGAAGCAAAGTCTGAAGCATACACATAGGCATAATAATTACACGTTGGCATGGGTGGAGGCTCAGCCTTATCATTTGTAGGGAATACATTTTTGAATTTAAACAAAATGGGAGCATGTTTTATTGAAGAAACGTGAGAGAGTGTTTTATTGAAGAAAAACAGGTGCACGTTTTACTGAAGCAAAATGCTCATGTGTTTCATTGAAGCACAACATTCGCACATTTTTAAATACTACAATGAGTGCTTGTTTTGTAAATTATACCAATACTTTTATTATTTTATCCCCCCACC
>LPNX010468038.1:25173-46654 GCA_001517045.1 Pseudotsuga menziesii | reverse complement strand
CCCCCCTCCACTCTATCTTTGTCTCAGACACACAGACATCTCTATGTATCCCCTTACCACTAACAATTCTTAACCCATAACCTACAACACTTAGAAACCCCCACACACATCCACAGGTCACATCCACATGTCTCCCCTCGCTACTAACACCCCCATCCCTTATATCACTCCCCAACCAATCCAACTACCTCTAACCCCCACCCCACTACTACATCCCCTCTACAACACCTAGATAGCCCCACATTAATCTAATCCCCCCCCAAATCCTAAACCTATAACACACTTTTTACTCTCTCTCTTGCACACACACATACACACACATCCAAAGGTCACCAAATACCACTAAGGACCCCCCCTCCACTCTATATTTGTCTCTCTCTCACACACAAAACAAGAGAGAGATTTTTGCAAGGTAAAACCATAAAATAGGTTTTGGAAAATAGGAGCACTTTTTTGTGTACTATCCTAATTGGCATGCATGTTGGAAGCCTTGGGACTAGGCTTGGAAAGTTCGGGATTGCTTGGGATGATTTCTATTTTATAAATCAAGAGTGATTGACTTCACTCTACCATTGCATCTAAAAGGTCCCTCAACTTTGTGAACTGACCCTTGGATCAAATCTTCTTCAAGCAATTCATAAATTCTCTATTCAACTATGATTTTGAGTGAGGTTTTTCCAAGAAAACTAAAATCTATATAAAATATATGTGATGGAAAATGATCTGTATAAGTTGAAATCCCTTGGGTAACCCCGCTAAAATAACATCTTTAAATCCAATGAACAACTCTTCTACTTCACTTGGAATAATGCCAAACAATAGTTTTTCTTTCTTTTGTTTTAAAAATTCTTTGATTGAACATAACAAAACTCTTCTTTCATTATTATTTTGATTGCCCCGTTTGTTTTGTCCTTGGCAGCTAATATAATATTTCCAATTCACATCCATTAGTAAATGGAAAGCATCACTTGGTACTACATGGAAAATCACTCCAAGATGACACGATTCAATATCAAAACTTTTTATATACACTTAGGAAACATTAACATGGTGTCCCTTTTTCACCCATGAGACCTTATAAACATTAAGATGTGGTTAAAATTTCAAATATTATCTATGCTACCCCTCAAGAATTAAAGAGTAACACTTATCTCCAATTTAGTACTCCTCAACAATTAAAGAGAAACACTTACCTTCAATTTTGTACATGATATTGAATATTAATTTTGATTGATCTCAATGCTTTGCCTTATATTTTATGTGGATCTCTAGCTTAAGTAATTCTATCTTTCTCTTAACACGTCAATATCTTATCTTTGTAATTCTAGCTTACTTTTACTGAACTTCATCAAGATTACTTCCAATGATAGAATTAGATGTGCTCTTAGCTAGATAACATGATCCTTATAATCCATTAATGTACAATTTTCCTTAACATTCTAAAGATTCATTTCTTAACTTTGACATTTGAAACAAAATAATTATCCTTTTCAGCTACTCTACCTCTGAAGTTTCCCCTCCCTCTAAACTCTCCCCTAGTTTTCAAGGACCTGAAACAAATCAGTTAACCTTTCCAGCTACTCTAACTCTAAAGTTTCCCCTCCCTCTAAACTCTCCCCTAGTTTTCAAGGATTTGAAACAAATCAGTTAGCCTTTCTAGCTACTCTACCTCTAAAGTTTCCCCTCCCTATAAACTCTCCGCTAGTTTTCAAGGTTGCATTGCTTTATTGAAATATTTTAATTTTGCGACCTCTTATTTCCTCGCCCTCAATTTCACTACTTTTTTTTTTCAGGAAGAAAAATCAGTCCTTGTTATTCTTTATTAAGAATCAAAGGGCCTTGTTAACAGCCGCCCAAAAGGGAAAACATCAGCAAAGATACATCAAGACGATATAGGATCACATCCAATTGCAGCCGGAGGGAAAGGAGTGCAATAACAAGAGATCCCATCAGAAATCTGCCTCATCACGTAAATGATCGTTCTTCATCATTCCTATCTATCGGGAAACATGGGACCAGAGCTGTGGTCCAAAAGAGACACTCAGTCAACATACATAACATATCCAAAAAGAAGGGGAGAAATCCCCAATACACTCTCAAAGGAGCTGGAAAGAGTCACTAGTGACCAAATGGTCATCAAAAATTTCAAAAAAACACCCAGAACCAGGAGAGTATGTGAGTGCTTGTTTTGAAAGACGGTCTGCAATCCCATTGTATTCCCGATAGATGTGATTGATGGAGAGATTTTTGAAGCTTTTAAGAAGCTTTTGTGATTCCCTGCACCAGTGAAGGAGCACTGGTGGAGAAAGAGCAGAGATACTTTTAGCCCAGTTGATAATGACCTGTGAATCACCGTAAATGCAGGCTAAAGGGATACCCATCATTTGGGATGAGTGCAAAAATTCCCAAAGTCCAAGAAGTTCTGCTTTTGTATTGGATCCCTGTCCGACCCCCAGTGCAAATTCAAGACGGTGATTCTCGTTGAGATATAAACAATAACCAATGCCCATAGCTGAAGAAGTAGATGCTCCATCGAAGTAACCACATGGGAAAATCATTAGTGGTCTAGGCCCGATCTGTCTGACTATTTTTATTTTCCTTCCCTTAGTAACAGGCCGAGAGTATGAAATATGAACAGCATTTAAAATATGGTGCATAACACACAATATATTAACCTTATTACCATAAAAAACAGCTCTGTTACGAGCCTTCCATACAGCCCAAATCGCAAAATGTGGGATGTAAAACAGTGCCGAGCTACGATGATAGGATGCGATCCATTCTTCAAAAAAGACTGAAATAGAGTCCGCTACAGGAGGAATACACAGTTGCAACTGATCACATATAGCCCCCAATATACATCTCCATATCGGACAGCTAGTGAAAATATGGTGGACAGTCTCATCATTTGCAAAACACATGGAGCAGATACCTGGCCCTATTTTCCCTCTCTTCTGTAAATTGCCCCAGGTGAGAATTTTATTTTTCAAAACCAACCATGTAAAACATCCGATCTTCCTTGGAAGGAGACTCGACCAAAGAGTGATGTACAGACGACTGCCCAGGTCTGGTTGATATGAATTGACAATACAATCATACACTTTATTAGCAGAGATCAAACCATTAATCTTATTATATTCCCAGATCAGCGAATCATATGCATTAGTTAATCGAATGCCATTCAGATCCAGGCACCTGATAAAATAGTTCCAAATAATTTTCCAATCACCTACCAGATATAATTCATCAGTAGTAAACCAGTAGTGCTAAGCATCTGGTAAATAATTATGTGCTTGTGCAAGAGTAATAATTCCCAGGTCCTCTAGATATGTTCTCAGATCTTCAGGAAAGTGAAAAGAATCATGATTGCCAATCACAGGATCAGTACCAATCAGAATATCATTACCATTCCCCACTTGCCATGTAAGATGGGATCCCATCCAGGGAAGAGTTTGAATAAACCCCCTCCAGATAGCTGAAACACCCCTAGTATTGATTTTTTTCTCCCGGAGCCAAGATGTGACAGTGGACTGCCTCAGATATTTAGAGATAAGTACATGATGCCAAAGACTATCACTGAAGAGGACTCTCCAAAATTTCTTAAGACGGAGAGCAATGCTAAACCAATGAAGATTTTTGATTCCCCATCCTTCAAAATTCTTTGGCCAAGATAAGTCCGACCATCTTACAAGGTGGTATTTATGAGTATTCCCTGATGATCCCCATAAGAAAGAGAAAGTAATGCTTCTGAGTTTATGCAAGATAGAGACCGGAAGTGGTGCTAAACCCATCCAATAGACAGGGATACTAGAGAGAATAGATTGCACAAGAACCAACCTGCCTCCCAAAGAGAGCAGTTTATGAGTCCACAGGATGATTTTCTTTTCAAATTTTTGAACAAGCCAAAGCCAATCCTTGGATCTGTACCCCAGGGGTTTGATGAAAAACCCAAGATACTTGAAGCCCATAGTGATGGGGAGCAGTTTATAAGGGACAACTCTGGAGAGATTAATGAGTTCAGGGGCAGGAATACAGTTATGTAGAAGTACAGATTTATCCATACTTATAGACATGCTTGATGCTTTACAAAAAGTATCAAGAATCACATCAAAGGCTGCCCATTCTTGAAGAGTTTCGGTGCCCAAGAGGATAACATCATCAACAAAGAGAAGATGTGTTAGGGCAAGAGAAGAGGTGATTTTGACTCCTCGGATAAGACCATGGCGACGAGCATCAGCAATTAACAGACTAAGGCCTTCAATGATAAGGATGAAGAGTAATGGAAAAAGAGGGCATCCTTGACGAATGCCATGCGAGGCAGGAAAAAAATTTGTGGGTGTGCCATTGATAAGTACTTCAAAGGTAGCAGAGGAGATACAACCCATAATCCAGTTGACAGTTTGAAGGGGAGAACCGATCTGAATCAGGATAAGGCGAATAAAGGTCCAATTTACCCTGTCAAATGCCTTAATGAGGTCAAGCTTAAGGATGAATGCACAGAGATTTTTTGATTATAGAGTGAAGAGATTCCTGAACAATTCCAATGGGATCAACGATTTGTTGATTTTTGAGAAACCCATATTGTTCCTAAGAAATGCCGGAGTCCAGGAAGGGCTTGACTCTGACCGCGATGACTTTTGAGATAAGTTTGTACAGAAGATTGCAAAGAGATATGGGTCTAAAGTCAGCAAAAGTCTACGGCTTGTCCTTTTTGGGAATGAGGGCAATAAAAGTAGAGTTCAGAGAACTGGGAATGATACTTGAGACTCTGGTCAAATCAACTGTTGATAATAGATCCGACCCCAAAAGATCAAAGAAATGCAGGTAGAACTCTACAGGCCATCCATCCGGTCCTAGGATTCTATCTTTTTTGAATGATTTAAGAGCAAGTTCAACTTCTCCAAGAGTAACCTGACAGGTAAGGTCAGCGGCATTTTTAGCAGGAATCATCCTGGGATAAAGGAGGATGACCTTAAACTGGTGATAAAGACTCGTACCCCCATCATCTTTAAAGATATTAGCAAAATGTGATTCTCCTAGATCTTTTAGTGAGGTCTCATCCTCAAAAGTAGTACTAGCCTCATCAAGAAGGGACCAGATAGTGTTATGGTTTCTTCGACCAGATGCTAGCATATGAAAGTATTTCGTGTTTGAGTCACCTTGTAGATCCCATTTTGATCTACTTTTCAGTTGCCAAGTGAGAAGAGAATGATTCAGAATCATTTTTCTCTTTGATCGGAGAAGGGTAAGATGAGCCAAATCACTCGATGATAAAATACCACTGAAAGAGATACTTTATTTCACTACTTTATTTTCCTCCTCTGGACATACCTCTCTTTCTGCCTCTTACCATTTTTATTTAATATTTGATCCTAGATTAGATTAATTATTCTGGCTGCCGGAACGAATGATGATGACTTAACAAGCTTAACTGCATAGGAAAAATAATCAGGTGATGAGAAATTGCAGTCCCAAGGTTGATTCCCCTCCCCCAATTCACATGAGCTGTTTGTTTTTGGCGGCTGACCGAGCTGTACACACATCCCTCTGCAATAATCGAAGCAGTGGCATTAGTAGGCCAGATCCCACTATGCTGAATAAAGGAGATCCTGTGTCATCTATAACTTGGTTTTTTCATTTAAGATTCTCTATCTTTATTTATCTTGGTCGTTAAGGCTTTGCTTCCTACTCAAGTGCCAACGTTCCTTTTTCTATTTTTTCTATTTTATGACTCATATTATCAGTGATCACGCTATATTTACAAATGATAATCCGATATAGGTTTAGACCGATACTTGAAGTTTATGAAGAACACAAAAAAAAATACTCATGAATACATTAAGATTTCTACCAAATATTAACACGTAAAACCAAACAAGAAATACAACTAGTACAATTGATAATTATTTTGAAATTTATTCAAACAATCAACTAGAGAACGAGAAAAGAAATAAAACAATCATAATAGCTAGACAGTGTAGTAAAACAATTATAATAACTCGACAGTGTAGTATTTGAAAGAGAGTTGGACACAAGCAATTGCATAATGCATATACAAATTTATTGATCAAATACATTACAAAATAGGAAGAGTTCAATACAAACATTAACAATGGTACCATAAACATTTATGCCAACCTCTAATAATCAATGGCATAACTCTACAGTTAGAGTTAGAGCCTTCTTTAGGACAAAGATGGTTATGTTTAGTATACTCTGAAACAATTAATTGACAGCCCATATAATATAATAATTTAGGATTTTTCATTAATTTACACCATTTAATAGAAGTAATGTCCATGTCATTAGGATGTTTTGTTAGTTTTATTTCATTATGTGATGCATTGTTAGCTTTTATTAATTTGAACTCACTGGTTAAGTTTTGTTGTATTGTTAACATCAATATTATGATAAATATTTGTGGTAGTTTATGTATTTTAGGTTTTTAATTTTAAGGTTGGTTTTGATAGGAATCTAGAATTTTTTGGGTAAAATTTAAATTTGAAAGTGTTTAAATTATGTTTTTTAATTCATAAATAAATCAGCACCCTCTAATATCTTCATGGAATCCAAATTATCTAGTTTCTATATTTAATATATTCTAATATATGTAATTTTAAAATATTTTAAATATTTCTAATAAAATTCCAAATAAAATAAGAGTAAAAATATGCTATATAAAGTTGAAAAAGGTGAAGTATCGAAACTAACCCAAAATATTTTGATAATTAAGAAGAGACTTTGAGAATCTGAAGATGAAAGATACTGAAACTGTTGATAATTTCATGACACAAGTTATGAGTGTTATAAACTAGCTATGACAGTATGGTGAAGAACTTCCAGATCAGCGTGTGATTGAAAAATTGCTGAGATGTTTTCCGAAGAAGTTTGAAGCAGTGGTTGTTCCAATTGAAGAATTTAAAAATCTTAGTCAAATGCACATTGATGAGCTGACTGGTTCATTGCTTGCTCATGAATCAAGAGTGAACAGTAATGAGGACACTCGTTTAGAAAATTCTTTTAAATCTTAGTTAAATGTTACTAGAGGTAGAGGCAGAGGAAGAGCTAGTAACAGAGGAAGAGGAGGACGAAGTGCTGGTCATAGTGACAGCAGAAATGATGTTGAAAATGAAGAGAAGTTACAGCAAAGCACTCCTAGCGTAAGGGGGAGTAGCAGCAGAACAACACAGTCAGGAAATCGGAGGTATGATAAACCTAAAGTTCAATGTTTTTATTGTAAGAAATTTGGGCATTTTGCTAACAAGTGTTGGAAGAAACAAGCAGATGCTAATAAGTTGTCTACACACATGACAGAGGATACTGAAAATGAAGAGAAACCTATGTTTTTGACTTGTAATGTCACCTAGGAAAGTTCAAAAGATATATGGTTTTTGGATAGCGCATGCAACAACCACATGACTGAAAATAAGGAGTTATTTTCAAGTCTAGACACCAGCATTCAGTTTGAAGTAAAGTTGGGTAATGACTGTAAGGTAAAAGTTAATGGTAAAGGTGTGATTGTTGTATATGCAAAAGATGGTAAAAGAAGAACAATACATGATGTTTATTATGTTCCTAGATTGATGTGTAATTTATTGAGTGTTGGACAATTGTTGGAGAAAGAGTATAGAGTATTCTTTAAGAAAAATGTATGCACTATTTATGATAAATATCCAAGTAAGCAGTTGATTGGTAGAGTAGATATAACAAAGAATAGAATGTTTCCGCTGACTATGATCTAAATGATTTGACTAACTCTTTGAATTCTTATAAAATAAGAGTTTACAGCAATCATGGTTATGGCATTTGAGATATGACCATTTACATTTTGGTGGTTTAGAATTTCTACAGAAGAAGCAGATGGTAAAAGGATTGCTGAGTATTGAGCATCCAACAGGCTCATGTGAAAGTTGCATATTGGGAAAGCATCACAGAGAGAAATTTATTTCTGGAGTCTCAAACAGAGCAAAGGAACCATTGGAGTTGGCACACACTGATTTGTGTGGACCGATGCAAACACCTTCTTTGACAGGTAATGTTTATTTTATGACTTTCATTGATGATTACAGTCGAAAAACTTGGGTGTATTTATTGAAACAGAAATATCAAACATTTGATGTGTTTAAAAGTTTTAAAACTATGGCTGAAAAAGAGAGTAATAGATTTATTAAAGCCTTGAGATCAGATGGAGGAGGTGAGTATATGTAAAATGAATTTATGGATTTTTGTAAGTATCATGGAATCAAAAGGAAGATTACTGCATGCTACACTCCACAACAAAATGATGTAGCATAAAGGAAGAATCGAACCATTATGAACTTGGCTCGAAGTATGATGAAGGAGAAGCATATTTCAAATGAATATTAGGGAGACACTGTTACTTGTTCAGTATACATTTTGAATAGAAGCCCAACAAAGAGCATGAAGGATCGAGTTTCTCAGCGACAATTTTTTAATATAAATTTGGGGATAAGTATCATAAAAAAACTACATTTTTTGTTTGTTTTTTTGAGATATCTCCGTGTGTTTTTACTCAAATTTCGATTGGGAGAGCTCTTTCGATGCATAATTCAATTCAGCATCCAACGAGTACCCACTCGACATAATTTTGATGTGTCCCGTTACCCAAAAAACAAGAAATACTTGAAAAAACATGATGATGATGTCATCATCACATTTTTTTAGGTATTTCTTATTTTTGGGGTAGTAGGGCCCATCAAAAGTATGCCAAGTGGGTACTCGTTGTATGCGAAATTAAATTCCACATCCAACGAGCTATCCTGATTGAAATTTGAGTAAAAACACAAGGAGATATGTCGAAAATACGAACAAAAAATAGTTTTTTATTTTGTTCCTCCAAAATTAATAAATATTATTTTATTATTATAACTATTATTTTATTAATTTTCCTTAGGAGGCCCATTTTGAAGTGAAATTTCCTCCAATGTTAAGCCCATAAACAGACTTCAATACCTCAAATTTATAACCAAGTGAATGAATTGGTAGGAGCCCTTTGAAGAGGTGTTTTGGCAGAAATAACATGAATCATTGGTCAATCAACAGTCATTTCTTCGCACATCCATCAAAAATACATCCTTTAACTTAGGCTGGTCGATGACTTCATACAGCAAGCAGTCGATAGTGGGAACGAGCAGTTGGTGGTTACCCATTGACATCTAAACCAAAAACTGACAACCGACTAAATATTGTTCAACTGACATCCATCAGATTTTATTCAACCGACAGAAAAGCTCTTTCTGCATGCACTGACTTTTGCAGACTTATGTTTACAAATCAACAAANATCAACAAATAATTACACCAATTGAGGTTGGAAGAGTCATTTCTACATTTAGAGCCGGGGGGGGGGGAGAATTTGCATAGGTCAAGGAATGCCCCTGTTATGGTGGCCATTGACAACGTGAGAGAGATCCTTAAGAGGCCAAATCTAGACTCAGTTTCTTCTATTGTAACGCAGGCCGTTTTGAAGCTTTTTATATATCTTGGGTTTGGAATGGGAATTCATTGGTTCAACAGGGACAACTTTGTAGGAAATGAAACTAATTTTGTCTTCGATGCATTTATTTTTTGTATTTTGTTGATGTGCACCATCGGTTATGGGGATAGTGCTCCCCAGAGTACAATTGTGAGGATGGAAGAGCCATGCAAAGTTTCTTATATTCTCACAATCTCCTTTGATCAATCGGCTAGATTGGTCGACTGTTCAAGCACTGTGCATACTTAACTCAGTTTTTATTTAAAAATGTCTTCCATCATCATGAAACTAGTCGACATGTGGCCTCTCTATTCTCGATGTTGCTGACAGATGATTTCATTACACAACCCTCTCCAGCATAATTTAGAGGTACCCTCATTGTGTTGTACAACGATCACCATATCGACAATGAAAGATAATGTTTAGAAGTGGAACTCAAGATCCAATCCAAAAGGAGAGCTGTCAACAATTCTCATCAAAATTCATGTCATCATGGTCGATGTCATGCATGGGTCTACAATTGGTGTATCCACTAGGACAGTCGGTAGTCGACGACTTCATCCTCTTCTTTGTCACTTGCAACAAGTGCTGTGTCATCAATGAGAGCCGAAGCCCTTGTATGCTTCTTATTTCTTGGAGTCTCTATGAAGTCAGTTTGTCTTCCTGGATTATGCTGGGATTCAAGTCGAATCTTAATGTCAATGGACTCATCCATGATTTCTTTCATGTTATTTTGAAAAATTTCATCAAAGGAATCAAGCTACTGGTGGACCATCCCCTTCTCTTCAAAATAGGTGCTGATAACTTCCCATGCATCTTCCTGCGTTATCTCCTCATCTTCATCTTCATCGACTATATCATTGATGAACATAGATCTCTTGTATTTTTGTGTTTTTGACTCACACCCACGTCATCCTCTTCATCATCCATTAACTCTTCTTCCTCTTCAATCTCCTCCTTGTCCTCGTCATTGTAGTGCCACGGCATGGTTTCCTTAACATTCGATGAAGAAAATTGTGTTTTTTTTCCCAACCTTATGATATGCTCCCAAGTGTAGAGAAATGAAATAAATAAGGGAGAGGAGGTCAATTTATAGGAGAAGGAGAAGAGTTGTGGTCTATGTCTCAACTCAATGAAGAGAAGTTCCATTGCTACAAACAAGAACAAAAATCACCTCCTGCTTTTCCTCTTATTCGCAGTGCCATCTCTCACCTTTACTTCTGTGATATCACATGCATACGGGCATAGTTCTCGCATTGATGTGCATCTTCCACTCTCTTCCATTGATTAGTGGCTCCTTGATTCATCTCTTCTAAGAGAAACAATTTATTTCTTCATATAAGCAGATAGTTGGGTATATAATCGATGATCATTCATTGACTTGCATTATAAAGAATGGCCACACCAAGTCGACATCCATTAGATATTATGATTTTTCTTCAACTTGCAGGTTTATATTTATCATGATCTCTTTTAGTTCGAACCATCCCCCAAATGCTGTTGCTGTCACCCAGACCGCTTGGAAGAAGGCAACGGTGCCAAATGTTGAAAGCTAGGTTTTCACATACATTCAAGCATACTTTACGCTCATACATAGCCATCAAAGACAGGTATTGGGAAGGGACGTCCAATCCACTTTTCTATTCATATTTGATGCTTACTTATACATTATTAGAGAGGTTGGAGCGGTTGTACCCGCTCCAACTACTCATTTGTTGATATATATTTAAACTATATAATTATATAATTATGATGACATTTAAGAGGTAGTGGTCCCCTCTACACACACCCCCTTAATCTCAAGTAGGACAATAATTTCACCACTTTCAATGCAAAAATATGCCTACTAGTCTATGTCTGAGCAAGGCTTAAATTTCATTAATAAAACTTTAGCTTCACTTTCTTCCTTTAAGTGTACTTAGACTTTTATTTTGGATCTTGATTCTAATTAGTTGTTCTTAGTAGAGTCTTCTTCATATTTTGGAACATAGTGCAATTCTTCTTCTTCTATTTCAACATGATTTTTTTGGTTGTCTATTTTTCCTGCACACTCGAAATTTCTGTCATAAAAAATATGAATATATTTCAGCTTTTCTTAGAGAGAATTCACATCTTGGTGTTTCTCATCAATGAAATATACTTCATAATTCTCTTTGGCTTCATCATTTGCTTGTACACACTATGCATCCTTTAGTGCTTCTTCAAGAAATGTGAACTGACAGGAAAACAAGGCACATTGTAGATGCTCATCAATAACAGGAGCTTGCTCATAGATCTCCCTCAGGCTTCTGGTTTTTTGGATCTAGAGTGGATTTTTTGCTGGTGTTTCTTCTATATATGTTGGTATCAACTGTTTATTTCTCATTCTCTACAACTATTTAAGCTTCTATGTTTCTATCAATTGTCTCTTACACATAGAGACTATCACTCACATCACTAGGTACTACTACATTAACAAGTTTACTGCATTCAGTTAAAACAACTGGATCAATAGTCTTTGTTGGGATTACATGATCATTGGATACCTCATAAACAAAGTATTCTTCATTGTCTTTCACTTCACTGTGGGACTCCTGGTGCTTTGTGTGACTTGCAAAGTCATCTTCTTCTACAATTGGCTCTACATTAAATACTTCTTTTAGTATATTCCATGTTGTTTTTGGAGTATCAGCCTCTATAATATAATGAAATAGTGAATAGTTTATACTGTCTTGTATGAGACATGAGGAAACAATTTTCCTTCATTCTTTTTGGAACTCACTCAAAGATTTAAATGAATATGGATATATAGGATCTTCTCCAACTATGGAATGCGACAAATATTGTAATTTTAACAAATTATTTACTTTTACTTCCCATACATCATAATCATCTCCATCAAATGTTTGCCATAATCCTTGTCGTGTTAAGAAATTTCTTACCTCTTCAATTTCTTCTGGTAGTGCTTCTTGTAGCTCCATCTTCAAGAATCGATCTTCTTTGGTATTCTACAATATTCTTGTCTTGATCAAAACCTTCAATAAGATTGGATCTATGTATGTGTGTGTTTTCCACTTTGTGAAAATGCTTACCCAAAAACAAAAATAAATAGATCATGCCATAGGCTCTGATACCATGTTAACGATTAAAGAAGAAACAATATTTATAGGAATACATAATAGCAAAACCATAGGTAAATACCATGGGTCATCAAATACTATGGGCCACTAATTCTACTTAATGTGACCAATTCAAGCACTCAACTAACTAACTAATTAATATGCTATTGATGGTGTTGGAAATATTAATTACTTGCAGATCCGTATAAGATTTCAACCAACTCTGTCAAAGTCCTTATCAGTTCAGATCTTGTCGGATAGTCTGAAAAGATTGAAGAGTTTAGGACTCTGCAATATAAACCAATCGAATTAAATTTCTAAAGCTAAATTGTTAGTTAGATAGTTATTACAATATTTAATGGTAAGTCAGTAGATTCATGGGGAAGAAATTTCAGTTTTCCTATAAATAGAAGAAGATGATTGTAAAATAAGTTAGAAACAACAGAGAGAGCGAGAGAGAGCTCAAAGGGTAGCAGAGAGTGAAGAGAGAATTGTGTCAAAGCTCAAGCTTCTGTGTGTTCAAAGATGTCGAGAGACGAAACTTGTAAAAGGTTAAATATCTCTGAAAATTTCAATTTTGTATTTACGACATATAGTTCTTTGTTATGTCCCAACAATTTATATAAATCAAATAGTTTATGTTTGAATGCATTTTTATTTAGCCGCAAATTATTTCTACAATTACTTGTGTAAATGTTGTTTGCATTTACATTTTGAGTGAAAGATCAAAGAATCCATAAACATTTCACCTAGTAAAATTTCCAGGTTTTACAACAAAGTGGTCGAAACAAGTCTACTTAATGTTTGGTTATATGATTATGTTGAATTGTTGTTGTGTCGAGTTTTACTTCATGTTACCTTCATGTTAAAATTGGTTAAGTCTAAGTAAAGTCGCCGAACTAAACCTGTCGAGTAAGTCGTTCGAAGTAAACCGGTCGAAGTAAAGTGGTTGAAGTAAAACCTGTCGAAGTTGTAAAACCAAGAAGTAAGAACTTGTCGAGGTAAAAAGAGTCGGGTCAAAAAGTCCAACCAATTTTAGTCTTTAAAAATATTGTCGAAATATTTTTGGTAGACTTGTTTAGTCATAATTAGACAATTTTTACCAGATAAGAAAAGGAAGAAGTTGAAGTCGACGTGAAAATTTTATAACGAAGCGGTAACTCAAGTTTAGTTAACTCTGTTTTTGCTAACTGGTATTTAGAGCGGGTTTAGGAAAGAAACCTTGTTTTAAAAAGGAAAAAAATAATTTCCTAAGGAAAATAAAAAATAAAAAATGGCTTCCATGTCTGGCTCAAACATGTCCAGTTTGCAAACTCCAATTTTTACAGGAAATAATTATGAATATTGGTCTCTAACAATGAATGCTTTGTTCAGACGTCAAGATGTTTGGGAAATAGTCCAGAATGGTTATGCAAAACCAGTAGATCAAACTACATATACAAATCTCAAGCAAGCTGAGAAAGATGCCCTGAGGGAATAGAGGAAGAAAGATGGAAAAGCTATGTTCTACATGTTGAATTGTATCTCTGAAGGACCTCCCATGTTTTTGGTGTGGGTATGATGAGAAGACTTGAAAGTGTTTTTCCTTTTGTGTTTATGTAAAAATGTGACGTTTATGTAAATAAAGTGATTATGTTTTTATACTTTAGAAAAGTGGGTCTCACTTAAAATGTATTTAATAATTAAAGTGTTTAATTATTGAAAGTGAGATAAGTTGTGGACCCTTGATTTTTTGAAAAGATCTTCAACCATAGATTAGGTAGTTATTGAAGATAGTTACAAAATCTAAGTATAAAACATTAGAGAGGGAAAAACAAAGATAACTCACTAGAGAGAGAGAAAATGATTGAAGACCAAATAAGAAAGAGAAGACCCTTGGCACGAATACCAATGCAAGTGACAGTGTTAAATGCATAATTGTAGCAGCATTAATGAAATTTTGAAGCAGTCCGTACAACCACGTGTGAGATCATTTCCCGAGCAAAAAAAGTACAGAAAATACTGACAGGTCATACAACATTAATTGTAGGAAGTGGCACGAATTTCGAGGCAATAGAAAAGTGTAGAGATGACAGATCCATACAACCACACATATGACAGAAAAGTATAGAACATACCTACACATGTGAAGGTAGAACAGGTCGTACTGTACAACAGGTACATTTTTTGAGGTATTTTGGAAATATTGCCAGTAGGGTTCAGAGGAATTTTTTTTTCTGAGTTGTAGAAAAATTTATGAGTTTGTCTTATTTAATGAAAATTCTCTTTCTAGGGTTTTCCCCAAGCAGTGGGATTTTTCCTAGTATTTAGACCAAAATTTTATTGTGTTCATCTGCTTAAAATGTTTTAGTATATGGTAGAATTTTGAAGTGCATTTTCAAAAGTGTGGTTTTAGTTTTCATTAATTTCAAGTTAAAGCCCTAGTTTCCGAAACTGTTTGATAGAATGTGTGAATGAGTAAATTCATTTTTTAAGTCATATTTTCTTCATGGTATCAGAGATGATTGTATCAGATCTCAGTTTAACAAATTCATACTAAAAAAGAAGTTTAGCATGTGTTCTCTGAAGTTTCAGAAAATTGTTAGATATTTTCTTCAATTGATTTTTTGTTGCAAGTTATTTTCCATGATGAATATTAGGTATGAGGATCACTTGGATGGAGTATCCAACTACATTCCATGTAAGGTAAGAATTAATGTTGTTTTGAAAAAACTTAGGGTTTGGAGTTTTATTAACAGTGTCATAACCAAGCTAACAAATAAACATGAGCTTGAGGAGTTTGAAGCTCATGAATCCAGATTCCAAAGAATTATCTTGGATGGGGTTAAAGACCATCTCATACCACACTTAGTAGAAAAGAAAAATTCTAAAGATATGTGGGACACTTTGATCAAATTAATCGAAGCAAAGAATGAAAATAGGAATATGGTCCTAAAACACAAGCTACATAGCATTGAAATGAAATGTGATGAAGGCATATCCTCTTACTTGACTCATGTTACAAAAGTTAAGGATGATTTGGAAACAATAGGAGAAACCATTCCTGATTCAGAATTAGTGAGGATAGCCTTGAACGGTTTCACCAAGAAGTGGGAGGTTTTTGTGAAGTGTATTGTGGGTAGAAAAACTCTTCCAAGTTGGTCCAGATTGTGGGATTACTTCACCCAAGAAGAAATATGAGATGGGGCATAGGTTGGCCAAACTAGTGAGGACATTGAGTAGAATGTGGCACTTGCAGCAAAATCCAAGAATAAGAATAAGCAAGATCTAATTCAGATCAAATGGTTTCATTTTGGCAATTTGAGACACTATAACAAAAAATGTCTGAGAAAAACATTGTGAAGACTGAAAGAGATGTAGCAGCATATGCAGTTGTATAAGAGTTTGCTACAAAGTTTGAAAAAGAGTTTTCTCTTGTCTTAATTGATTCTAGTATAGGAAGTTATATCTTTAAGCATGCCTGGGTTGTTGACAGCGGTGCAACCAAACATATGATTGGAGTCTATTACTCTTTTCAGATGATCACAATGCTGGGGCTGGGATATTTCATTTAGAGAGACATTGATAGTGCTCAGATTGTTATTCAAGGGGTTGGAATAGTCAGGTTCTAACTAGACCTTAAAGCGGTCCTGGAAGTACATGGAATTTTATTTGTACCTGGGATGAGAGTGAGAAAACTCTCAGTTTCATCATTTAAGGATGATGGCTATCAGATGATGACCATGTCTGGTCATCTATTCCTTTATCGAAGGGATGAACCAGTTGGCACCACCATCTTGTTGGTAGATCGTAGGGACAAATTATATTTCTTGAGCGGGCATGTTGTATGACCAGGAGCAGGAGCAGGAGGATAGTTTTCACATTCAGAGGATGATGATTCTAAATTTGATAGAGATGAGGAGAGTGACTCTCTCTTGAGCACTAGCAGAAGACTCATCCACTCAAGTGATGGTGAAGTTGAGCAGGATGATGGGACTCGGGTTGAGTCTCAGATGTCCAAGTTCCAGTTTGAGATTCAGAATTTGTTTCTGAGGTTGATTCCAGAGAAGGAGGGAGTTGTTGCAAGAGTCTGAGGTGAATACAATGTTGTGGACCTTCCTAATTAGGAGAGAGTGTTGAATTGTATATCTGAAGGTCCTCCCATGTTTTGGGTGTGGGTGTGATGAGAGTACTTGAATGTTTTGTCCTTTTGTATTTATGTAACAAATTTATGTTTATGTAAATAAAGTGATTTTTTTATTTTTTATTTTAGAAAAGTGGGTCTCACTTAAAATGCATTTAATAATTAAAGTGTTTAATTATTAAAAGTGATATGAGTTGTGGACTCCTGATTTTGTAAAAAGATATTCAACCCTAGATTAGTTAGTTATTGAATATAGTTACAAAATATAAGTAAAAAACATTAGAGAGGGAAAATGAAAGATAACTCACTAGAGAGGGAGAGAAAGAGATTGAAGACCAAAGAAGAAAGAGAAGACCCTTGGAACAAATTAGCACAAATTCCAATGCAAGTGACAACATCAAATGCAGAATTGTAGCAGCATTAATGACGGTCTAAAGCGGTCCGTCCAACCATGTGTGGGCACATTTATCGAGGAAAAAAATTACAAAAAATACTGACAAGTCGTACAACATTAATTATTGGAAATGGCACGAATTTCATGGCAACAGAAAAGTAAATAATTAATAGATCCATTTAGCCACACGTGTGATAGAAAAGTACAGACCGTACCTACACATGTGAAGGTACAGTAGGACGTACTGTACAACATTCATGTTTTTTGAGGTATTTTACTATAGAAAGTGTTTTGGGAAATATTTCCAGTAGGGTTTAGAGGAAAACATTTTCTCAGTTGTAGAATTTTTTTTGAGTTTGTCTTCTTTAATGAAAAATTTCTTTCTAGGGTTTTCCCCAAGAAGTGGGGTTTTTCCCAGTCTTTAGACCAAAATATTATTGTGTTCATCTTCTTAAAATGTTTTAGTATATGGCAGAATTTTGAAGTGCATTTTAAGAAGTGTGGTTTTACTTTTCATTAATTTCAAGTTAAAGCCCTAGTTTCTGAAAATGTTTGACAGAATGTGTGAATGCATAAATTCATTTTTTAAGCCATATTTTCTTATTGGTGATGTAATCGGAGAAACCACAGTACCGAAATGACCAAGTCGACGTTTCGGATCCATATCAGGATCCATCTTCAGGACAATGTCGAGAGTGAAGAGAGTGAGAATCAATGATATATACTGGGACCAGGTGGAAAAGTCTGAGGTCGGCTGCGGAGGCTAGGGTTTGTTAGGTTGAAAATTCTTTTTTAATTTAATTTAAAATCCAAAATGTGTGGAAAATATAAAAAAGAAAATGTTTATAATGCTAAAAGTTCAACGGCTAAATTAGGGCAATAATAAAAGTTTTATTAAAAACTATAGGACAAACTAAATGCCAAAAGGTATATTTATTATTATTAATAAATTATTTATTAACCAATTTTAATATGCCTATTAATGTGCCTAACCTAAGGGAAATTTTTAATATACTCAAAATTAATTATAATTATAGTTCTTAATTTTAGTGAAAGGTGAAAACCATCATCTAGGTTGATTTAAGAA
This sequence comes from Pseudotsuga menziesii, assembly GCA_001517045.1. Lineage (NCBI taxonomy): Eukaryota > Viridiplantae > Streptophyta > Pinopsida > Pinales > Pinaceae > Pseudotsuga > Pseudotsuga menziesii. The sequence continues at coordinate 28,457 of LPNX010468038.1, read as the reverse complement.
TTCTAAGGGTCTAAAAGATCCAATAGTAGATTTTACCTTAAATTTCTTAAAGTTCTAAAAGGTTAATGTTGATTATTAAAATCCTAAAGTTTTCATGATGGTGTTTATTAATATTAATGAATCTTTATTATTAGTCAATTTTTATTTTAGATGATTATTGATGTGCCTAAGCCTAGGGAAAAATTATAATATTATTCTATTTAATTATAATTTTACAATTTTAATTAGTAATAAAGTCTTAATGAAAGGATATTTATCATTATTAATAAAAAATTTATTATTAACCAATTTTAATCTGATTAATAATGTGCCTAAACTAAGGGAAATTTTCTTAAATTTCATCATATTTTAATTTTAATTATAATTCTTAATTTTAATGAAAGCAATCATTTAGGTTAATTGCGCCGAGAGGTGCTCTACAGCCCAGTATGGGGGAGATCTTGTCACGTGATGTAATGTTACTAACATGTCGGCAAAAAAAATAGTGAAAGTGAATATTATGAGGGAGATCTTGTTACGTGATGTAACATTACTAACATGTCGGCAAAAAATAATAGTGAAAGTGAATACTATGGGGGAGATCTTGTCACCTGATGTAAAGTTACTAACATGTCGGCAAAAAATAATAGTGAAAGTGAATATTATGGAGGAGATCTTGTCACGTGATGTAACGTTACTAACATGTCGGCAAAAAATAATAGTGAAAGTGAATATTATGGGAGAGATCTTGTAACGTGATGTAACGTTACTAACATGTCGGCTAAAAATAATAGTGAAAGCGAATATTATGGGAGAGATCTTGTAACATGATGTAAAATTTGCAATATTGAATAACTAATGTAAAAAGTAGTAAATATTTTGTCGGCCTAATCTTGTAATGTTTGTCTAATCTTGTAAGACAAAGATATTGTAACATTTGTCTAATCATAATTTGTAACTTTTGCAACAAAATACAAATAAGAAATAAACACCATAAAAAATAATAAAATCCAGATTCTACGGAGAAGGCAAAGAAAAAAAACCAAGGAAAAGGGAATCTGTTCACCATCTCCAGCTCCAGGATTAATTGCAAAATGTTTCCAAAGTTTTAATTGCAAAACCATGCCCAAGCTTTAAGGCTGGGTGTTTTTTACCAACCAAGCATTTAAAATATGCCTCAGTCTGAAACATTCCCACATTTCACCCAGCCTAGCCTAGATCCAAATCTGAAAATTCTATTGCAGAAATAGTTTATGATAATTGGTGTGCCATGGAAAAACAACCAATAGAATCAGCTGATCGATCTCTCTGCATGGGAAGACAGTGCTTTGAAAAAACGTTTATGCTTTGGGGATATGTACATGTCTATTTGGAATCATTCTCTGCAGTATTTTATGCAGGAGAACAGTGCCACGAAATAGCTCAAAATCAGTTATTTTTAAGACAAGGTTAACATAGATCCTTTTCTTTTATTTTCTAAATAATTTCAGAAAAGAAATCCATCCTATACTAAAATATCCATTGGGTCACGATCCTGAGAAATGTAGGTACCAAATTTAGCATGTTTGTAGTCACAATCGAGGTAATTAATTGCAATATTCAAATCGAATTGTTCTTCACTTAACTTAAAAATTTGCAGGTACTCGCACAGTACAAAGCATCGAAATTTTAATATACGTTAAAAAGAAAGTAAAGAGACTTAAAAATTCAGTATTTTAGTAAATATCGCGATAAACATGTGAAAAAAAACCTAACGAGTTTGGTGATAAGTTTTAAATCGCATATGTGTGCCAACTCTGGCATCAAGCTCCTTGTGTTGGAGGAGCTTCTTCATGTATTCGTTAACTGCATGTAAACGGACAGCCGCATTGTCTGCATCCTCCATGGTTGTCCCTTTGTTCTACTCTGCCTCTGTTGTGGGTTTTCACCAGCTTTTTCAGTCTTCGTGCTCAAATTTTTGGGCCATACGAGGTTCGAGACACGGGGTAAGGCCAGGGGATTTGAGCGTCTGATCTGTTTAGTTTGTGGAAATTGCAGAAGTCTTTGGTAGGTTGTGACTCTCCGAAAATGTGAAGAATGGAAAGGATAAATCGTTACGAAGGGGAATGATCCTGATTGTGAAGCACAGATTAAAATGAAAATCAATTCTTGTTTGTGGGCGGTACCATAAGTGGCAACAAATAGAGTTTCTCTCCCTTCAAAAGTTCAAGTTCTTGTTGATTTCTCATATAAATGTGAACTAAGAATTCAATTTGCGTTTGGTAGCGATAAGCTGAACTCTTAATAATCTGTAGCTAATTTCAATTTAAACATAAGATTAATTTAACTATTATGTGAAGAAAGAAATAATTTGTAGCGAATTTAAATTTAAATATAAAATTAATTTTAAATTTAAATTTAATTTTTTAAGAAGATCTTGTCCATATAAAGTTATATTGTAAAAAATATATATTTTTTTAAATCATGTGCAAGGCCTCCCAAACAACCCATGGTTTTAGTGTACATGGTTTAGGAGGGTCTTGCAAATGCTTTTAAAACCATGTGCAAGGCTTCCTAAATCACCCATGGTTTTATTGTACATGGTTTAGGAGGGCCTTGCAAATGCTTTTAAGACCATGTGCAAGGCCTCCTAAACAAGCCATGGCTTTAGGGGAGCCTTGCACATGGTTTTAAAACCATATATGGGGGAGAGGTTGTAATGTTCCTTTTTAACAAAATAAAAAATAATAAAAAATATTTATGTCGGCCATAAATAATATTAAATATAATAAAAATATTATATGTAGACCTTAAATAAAAAGATGTGTCTTTTGGTTTCAATCAAATCAATGGCTATATATAGAACACACCAAAGCTGATAGCTCCTTGAATGCAATACTTAAGAAGATGTTTGCACCTGGATTAGATATTTGATCCCTCCCGGCGCTTGATAGAGCCTAGGATTTGGATCTATGCTGGTTTAAGAATCTTAAGGGTCTAAATAAAATTATTAAGGTTTTAAAATGAATTTTAGAGGGTAATGTTGATTTTCATTTATTTTATTTTAAATTCCTAAAGATTTAAATGATGGTATTTTATACTATTAATATATCTTTAACAAATTTTATTTTAATGATTATTGATGCACCAAAACCTAGGAAAATTTTAATATTATTCTATTTTATTTTATTATAATTTTAGTTATAAATTCCAATTTTAACTTCTAATAAAGTTTTAATGAAAGGAGAAGGCAATCAATTAGGTCAAAAATTAAGGAACCCTAAGGGTCTTAAAGGTCAAAAAATATTTTTTAATTATACTTTAAA
>LPNX010468038.1:3512-24857 GCA_001517045.1 Pseudotsuga menziesii | reverse complement strand
TTCTGCAAGGGCTGAGGAACGGATACGTTCTTTTCTAATGTCCGCCCCATGTTCTTTTAACCGTGTGTGGAAAGAACGTCCCGTCTCACCTATGTAGCTGATCTTGCACAAACAAGGGATTTTATAAACCCCTCTGAATTGTGTATGATCAACCGGATCTTTAACAGATCTCATTCTTTTCTTAATGGTCTCTAGGGGTTTGAACGCGGTCGTAATGTTGTTCTTAATGAGAATTCTAGAGATCTTATCAGTCACCCCTTGTATATACGGTAAGTAAGCTCGTGGGTTGGTGGTGGTCCTGTTGTCAGAGGTTTTCAAACCCTTAAGGCTATTTTTGTGGTTTTTGCTAAGGGTCTTCATGATGATAGTGTGTTTGTAGCCTATGTTCGTGAAGACTTCTTTGAGGTGGTCTTTCTCCTTTTTAAGCCATGCACAAAAGCATACTCCCAAGAGTAGCAACAACAATTAATACTAAGCAGGCATGGGACACATTGGAGACCACATATCAAGGCTTGGACAAGGTGAAGACTTCCACGTTACATATTCTTAGAATAGATTTTGAATATCTGTCTATGAAGAATACAAAGTCAATACACTCATCCTACACCATATTTATTGGTTTGATAAATCAACTTAAATCTCATGGAGAAACCATAACAGACCAAAGAGTAGTTGAAAAATTCTCAGAATTCTTCCCCCAATATTTGAATCCTTGGTTGTGACCTTGGAAGAAAACAAAGATATGTTGGTGATTACCATTGATGAGTTGCAAGCTTCACTCATCAATCATGAACATAAAATCAGCAGAAAAAATACATCATTGTAAGGTGCATTCATAGCACATCCATCCATAAGTCATGGTAGATGCAGGGAGAGAGACAAATCCAGAGGGAGAGGAAGAAGTTCTTCCAAAGGAGGACACAGTAGAAGTCTTGCAAATGTTGCTGGTATAGAGAGAATCAAAATCCAAGTTAGCCAAGTGGCCAGAGGTTTGATAAATAAAAAATTCAATGTCATTATTGTAAGAAATTTGGTCATTATGCATATGAATGTAGGAATAAACAATATGACCAAGGAAGGAAAATCCCAAATTAGTCGACCAACACCAGCACTCTGTCAAGTGCAATGTTAATGGCATATGCATCTCCAATTGAATGCAATGTTGTCCAAGAAATCCCAAGTGACATATGGTACTTAGATTCAGGCTACAACAATCATATTGCTGGTAATTTAAATTTGTTTTCCAATCGACATAACTCAGTTCAACCTGATGTCACACTTAGAAATAATGTCCAAGTGACTGTTTTGGGAAAATATTTTCTTGGTATTCTAAGAAAACAGGGGGAGAGTAAGTTTATTACTGATGTCTATCATGTCGAAGGTCTAAAACAAATTTTTTTGAGCATTAGACAATTCATACAGAAAGGTTGCATATTCTACATAGAAGATGATCACTATGTGATTAAAGACAAGCATCCAAGCAACCAACTAATAGAAAAAGTGCCACTGACAAGAAATCACTTGTGTCCATTGAGGATAATTCCAGACATGAAAGAAAATACAAATATAGGGGCTGCATTCAAGGAAGAAAGTAAAGAAGTAGTCAAGCACTTTGACAAGAAAGAAAATGATAGCGTTGAATTTCAAGCAATGTTTCAAACAGAAGTTCAGGATGAATCTTGGTTGTGGCATTTTAGATTTGGACATCTGAATTTTGGCTGGATGAAGCTACTACACACAAAGAATATGGTTAAAGGATTTCCATTGATCAACAAACAAGAAAGAGTTTGTCAAGGATACATTTTTGGCAAGCAACATAAAGAGACTTTTCCAGTCGGAAAGTCATATAGAGCAGGAACACCACTTTAAATTGTGCACTCTAATATTTGTGGTCCAATGCAGACATCATCCATTGGTGGCTACAATTATTTTCTTATTTTTATTGATGATTACTTAATAAAAACATGGGCATATTTTCTGAAACATAAATCTGAAGCATTTAGTTATTTTCAATAGTTCAAGGCACATGTGGAGAGCCAGAGTGGACACCGCATCAAAATCTTAAGGACTGATAGAGGAGGTGAATATGTTTCAAATGAATTTCTAATTTTAGGCAAGACCCATGGCATACAAAATTAATTCGCTGCTTGGTATACACCTCAACAGAATGGTGTAGCCGAAAGAAAAAACATAACCATTATGGAGATGGCATGCAACATGATGGCACCCAAGCATTTTTCAAATGAATCTTGGGTTGAAGCAGTCACAACTGTTGTATATATCTTGAACTAGGTTCTTCCAAAGAGTGTGAAGAACAAAGTTCCTCAAGAATCATGGACATGTATGAATAAGAGTGTTTCTCATTTAAATTTTTTTGGTTGTGTTGCATATGCTCATGTTCTAGATGGGCTAAGAATGAAATTAGATAAGAAGGGATAGAAATGTATTTGTGTTGGCTGTTCAGAAAACAAAAACACATACAAGTTGTATGATCCTGTTGCAATCAAAGTGATCATCAATTGAGATGTTCAATTTGTCGAGAATTAATCATGGGATGGAACTGTCGACATAAATGTTAAGATTGTGTCTAATGTCAAAAATGATGACATAAAGGAGGAAGTGGTTCAAACACCACATGCAATTCAACTGGTTGTAGCACCATTGACTCCCATGACACCACAACATGGTTCAGCACAAGGAACATTGACACAATTTGCAGCTCAAGCTACACTGACAAGCACATCAAGAGGACAATAGACTCCATTAAGTATTTCGTTAAGGTTGACATCGACATAACCAATGAATACAAGAAGTTTGCGTCAAATATATGAATCCGGTACACAAAATTAATTCTCTCTCTTTGAATTATTTTCTCCTATGTATGATCCACTAACATTTGAGGAAGCCGTCAAAGAATAAGTATAGGCACAAGCCTTCATGCATTGAGAAGAATAAAAAATGGGAGTTGGTAGATGTACTAAAAGATAAAGATGTAATCAGAATCAAATGTATTTATAAAACAAAGAAATATGTCGATGGAAATGTGCAGAAGCACAAGGAAAGAATGGTCATGTTATCACCCTAGGAAACTCCTCTAGGTTGTAGATCGAGGATTCCTGGTAACTTAAATGTTTTTTATGGTTTTTCTAACTGGATCAAGTCAGGTGATATACATAACCTCACACTCTCAAGACATGCATGAAACTCAATCAAGCATAAGGCTTCTAACTACCACTATTCAGAGGTTTGATAATATGGTGCAGAGATGGAGAACTTATCATGCTAGTAGATTCATACATAAAACAGTTATATATAAATGGATAATCATAACAAGGAAAGTACTTGTAATTCAAATCATCAATATGCAGATAGGACAATAGATATTAGACATAAAATAACATGAATAAACCTAAACAACACATTCAAGCATAAGCACAGAATAGACAAGAAATGGAAGCCGAACATATGATAACAAAAGAGCTTATATTAGGTCATGAGAAATATGAGAAGCTTGATAATAGTAATGGTCTATAGGGCCCCGAAGTTGAACCCTTTCTATAACAAAAGTTTTAGGCTTTATAGCCTTTACAAAAATTATCAGATCCTAAAAAATTGGATCTGATTTACTAAAAATAGACAAAATAATTGTTTTTGCATAATTAGGTCAAAAAACCCTAATTTAACTACTAGTCTATCTAATTGTAAAACTCGTTCATTGTTTGAACCTTTTGATGGCTGTCATGAGTAATGAGGATAAAGATGTAATTGGTTCACTACTAGATAAGTCATTATTTGCTAAAACATGTAGGGTTTGTCACCCTTTCCCCCTTGATGTATCTTCAAAAACTGGAATAGGCCTCATTTGATGGTGCACTTCAGCAACTTTCAGCTTTTACACTTCACTCGTAAGCTAGGTATATTTACCAAAACTGGTCTTTTATGCAAAAATTGCTTTTTGCACCTCTTTCTTCTTTCAATGGTTAAGGAGTCAAAATTTTTGGTCTGTTAGCTGCCGAAAGTGCTGCTTTCAGTGGCTAATGAACCACTTCAGCGTCTACCCAGGCCACCGAAATCCCTGTTCTTGCAAAAAAAATTAGACAACCTCCCAAATTACATTTTTTAGTTTTGTTGCTTACCTTCTGACCTTTCTTCAGCTTGCTCAACATTTGGAGGATCAGCAGCAATCGGGATTGATTCTGGATTTTGAAGGCTTACCGTTGATTCACTTAGGGCTTCTAGTGAAAAATGAGTGCTAGGGTTTGGTCTGGAATTTTTCACCTGCACCCTCAGAAGCTTTATCATCCTATACAACCTGTTGTTGTCCTTCATGTATCTTAGGTTTCTTCTTTTCATCAAGATATGCATTCCTCTCATCTCCAGGAAAGAATTGTGCAACTCCTTATTCCTCTTGGTCAACATGGCATTATTCCTTTCTATCTCTCTTTCTAAAACTTCCAGCTCATACACTTGTCTCAGCAATTGGTTTACTTTCTGTGCCTTGGGCTTTCTAGAGGAAGCTTTTTCCATTGGTTCATTATGATCTCTTGATGTGGGTGATGGAAGTTCTTCATTTTCTGCTCCCACCTGCTCTGCTAGGTTAACAACTTCCTCCCTTTCTTCTTCTGAATCTGATTAGGGCAGGTTCAGAATGTTTCCACTCTGTGTTGTGATTTCCTTACCCTTTTCAATGAAGTCTAGGTTTCTTTTAGCCTGCCTGGTTTTGGAAGGGGAAGAAGGCTAATCTACCATTGTTGGTGAGACAGGGCCTTCTTTTCCTCTTTCAATTCCTGGGGGTGGTGGATTTCTTCGAAGGAGACTTTCCCTTCTCTTCTAGTTTTAGGCCTGTTTCAAAACCATTCCAAAACAAGAAATGTGTCCATGCCATATTTCTCCTCTTTAGCAATTCTTGGATAAGGAGTTGTATAAGGCCATGGTTAGACAATCTTCCAGCAATATTAATTGGCTGAGCCTTCACCTGATGTGTCATTTTTTCCAAGCTCCTGTGTAAGTAGAAAGGTAAATTAAGAGGGCTCTTTCCTGTGAAATGGTTCATTAGTTTGAAATGATATATCATGGCCCTATTGTATCTACCTTCACAAGTTATATATACCACAATGGGTTTCAGTAATTGCTGCCACCTGTCTTCTAGCCAGGTGGATGGAACACTTTTTTCCCACACCACCTCTCTGTGTTTGGATTCAAATAGGATATGAACTCCACATCTTTAGTAATGGTGGTTTTAAACCACTTCTCCCCAATTCATGGGAGTTTAGTCACCTTTGCAATTAGGGTTTCATCCACCATGAATTTCTCCTTACCTATCAGTTCCTTGGAGCCATCGAAAGTGAGAGGAAAATGCTTCATCCACCTGCTGGTGTGAACCTTGAATTTTATCACAAAATTTGTAGCATCCTGCATCTTTGAAGAATTGGTAGACTTTTGGATGAGATTCTAGGTAGTTGATGTCTCCTCGTTCTTTCCTGAGAGCAAACCCTCCTTTCTTCATTTTCTGAATTGTGCTCCTGAGTGCCTGCAAAAATTGAATTCAAAACCTGTGGAAGAGGTTAGCAGGATGATTTTTAGAGGTCTTTGAGTATTAAGGATGTATGTAACCGAAGGTGTAGTGTACTGGAGGTAGGTAACTAATTATGAGGTTTTTAACTACTTGGTAAGTGCTTGAGTGAGAGGATGATGGATTTTGGTGACATCTTCGAGACAGCTTTCCCAACAATCATTTTTTAATTTGAACTTGGTATTTAGTGGAGATTGATTGTAGTTCGTGGGACAGATGGAGAGTATATTAGGTTTTTGATTCCCATCGTTCAGGTCAAATCAAACAAAGACCTCTTCAATCATCAATTTATGCCTTACTACATTTTCTCTGTTCTTTCGGTGGTTTACATGCCAAATCATGACCCGTTTTGTGCTGATGAGTTTGATTTGATGGATAGGTAACCATTTCTTCTATTGTCCTTTTCAGTGGTTAAGAGCACCTAGGTTTTTTTCTGCTAGCTGCCGAAAGCTGAGATTTCAATGGCTAATGAACTGCCGACATGTTCGTCCAAGCCGCCGAAAGACGCCCTTTCCAAAAATGTGTTTTATTTGCTTTCAGTGGATAATTATGGTGCTGCGATGAACCATTAGCTACCAAAATCAAAGCTTTTCAATGGCTAATGAGCTATTGGAAAGCTTTCCTAAGCCAACGAATGCTAAATTTTTTAATTTTATCACATAACAGAACATCAGGGCTCCTCATTTTGTTAGTCACCCTAAAATATTTCAAAATATGACTTGAAATCTTCATCCTATCACAAAATAAATCATCTGAGTGAACTTATTGAAAAATAAATTTATTTTGGGAGATAACATTTGGCTCCTACTTGGGGATGGGAACCTTCCTATGAGGTCCCAAGAATCCCAAACCAAAAATGCCTTTCGTAGAAAACAAATAAAATTTTTAAAACTATCTTCTATTGTTCCATTGGGCATGGAGTTTATTTTGTAAGAAAAAACAACCTACCAACTAATATTTTACAATAACAAGGCCTCAAAGCCTCAGAGAAAATAGAGTTTCAAAAATCACCCATTTATTGGGCCATCAAACACCTGCTCCCCTTATATATTTTGCAATTTGAAGGTGTTGTTCTACTATATTTGAGCTATCACAAAAGGGCCAATCTACAGAGAGTCAAACTTTCCATGTTTTCCCTTGTCTTTCCTGACAGTATCCCACTTGAGGACCCAATCTCCAACCTGAAAATTGTCCATTTTTTCCGTTTTGTTAAAAATAACCTTGATATTTTGTTGATGAGCTTCTAACTTTCCTATCACTTGTTGCCTAACTTGCTGCAACTCCACCAAATCCATCATCCTCCTCACCATATCATTCGGTTCATCTTGCTCCTCTTGGAAGAATTTTTATATTGGCAGAATTAGCTGAATGGGAAAAATGGCCTCAGTAACATAAACTAATTTGAAGGGAGAAGTCCCTATAGATCTTTTGTCAGTTACCCTATCAACCCATAAAGAAAACTTTAGCTTAGAATTATAGCTTTTCTAATTTGTCTCGAATAGTTTTCTGATGATCCAGGCTAGGATTTTGTTGGATGACTCAACCAGGCCATTGCCTTGAGGGTAATAAGATGTGGAATGCACCAGCTGAATGCCCATTGAATCACACATGTTAACCAATGCCCCGGATTTGAAAGCTGGTGCATTATCAGTTACTATCCTTACTGGGCAACCAAAATTGATAAATATATTCTCATATAAAAACTCCATGATTACCTGATGGGTTGCATTCCTGGTGGGTACTGCCTCTATCCACTTGGTGAAGTAGTCTATGGCTACTAGGATCCATTTATGCCGACCACTGGATGAAGGATTAATTTATCCTATGAAATCAAGATCCCATTACTGGAAAGGACCATTCACTACAATAGGTCTAAGGGGCAAGGATCTGAGTTGTTGCTTCCCTATAAATCTTTGGCACTGGTCACAGGCTCTCACAAAGGTACACACATCAGCAAAACGGACAGGCCAATACTACACAGCCGTTAGAATCTTGTGGGTTGTGGTATTCCAGTAATGATGGCCTCCACATGTGATTGAATGAAAGTGATGCATGACCTGAACTGACTCTTCTTTATCTCAACATCTAAACAAAATACCAGATAGATCTTTCCAATACAACAATTTATCAATTACACAAAATTTAACAGACTTTAGTTTAAGAGCTTGTGCTTGATTTGGAGTGAGACCAGAAGGAGCTTATAATTTTTGCAGGAAATGAATAATACCTGAGTACCACTCACACGAGGTCAAGTTGTCTACTACTTGTTGAATGTCATTCTGATCCTAAAATACTTCTACTGCTACTTCAGTTTGCAAATTTGCTGAATTTACCCAAGTGAGATTTATCCCCAAAAGTTCACCGTTTTCTTTAGCCATGAGTTTGACCAGACCTTGGAATTTCATTAGCTTATTGGGATTTACTTCTATGTCAAACTCGATAAGCTTGGTAATCCATTTAGCTCTCTTTCCATCAATGTCAGGCTGAGTCAACACATCCTTTACAACACCTAAAGGGACATAGGAAAGGACTTTTGCATGCAGAATGTAAATCCTAAAAGTTTTCAATGACTTGATGAGAGCATAAGCCTGCTTCTCAATGGGATCATACTTCAGTTCAGCATCCATCAATGTCTTACTAAAAAATGCAATTGGGTGATCAAGACCTTCATCATCGTTTTGTAATAGTATAGCTGCCACTATGTCATAGGATGCAAAGGAGAAGATGTAGAAACCCTTGGTATCATCCAGACTAATCAGAGTGGGATCTTCCATGATAGCCTTCTTTATGTCTTCGAAAGAGCTTCTTTCTTGGTCAGTCCATTTGATTTTTGCATCCTTTTTCAACATAGATGTTATGTGTTTTACCAACTCAGAAAAGTTAGGGATGAACCTCCTGACAAAATTTATCTTACCTAGAAATGACTGAATATCCCTTTTTGACCTAGGTATGGACAACTTCTGGATTGCTTCAATCCTAATAGGATCAATCTTCACACCTTTAGCTGAGACTATGTGACCTAAGAGTTTCCCCTCACTAAGTGTAAATTGGAACTTCTTAGGGTTGAGTGATATCCCAAATTTCCTACATTTTAGAAATACCCTCCTCAAGTGCTGCAAATGTTCTTGATGGCTGTGAGAGTAAACAGTGAGGTCATCCAGGTATATAAGCACAAATTTGTCTTTCAATCCTACAAAATCTAGGTCCATGGCTCTCTGAAAAGTGGCCCCATCATTCATCAGTACAAATGGAATTTTGGCATACATGGAAGTGCCCCAGGGAGTGGTAAAAGTAGTCTTCTCTTGGTCATCAGGGTGCACAACAACTTGATTGTATCCAGAGAAACCACCCAGCAATGACATGACACTAGCCCCTGAGACTCTTTGCAACAGGTGTTCCATCTTGGGTAGTGGATAGTTGTCTTTCTTGGAGAATTTGTTCAAATTTATGAAATTCACACATAACCTAATCTCCCCATTCTTATTCCCTACCACCACTAAGTTTGCAATCCATTTGGAATACCTGAGGGGAATGATGATATTGGATTTGAGGAGGCTATGGATTTATTTTTCAATTAAAGGTAGTAGGAGAGGACTGATGGATCTCAGATTCTGTTTGAAAGGGATGGTGTCCTTCTCCAAGGGAATCCTGTGTTGGATGATATTGGTGTCATAGGTTTTCAAGTCACCGTACTCCCAGGAAACGATATTAGCAAATTCCTTTATCAGGCCACAAAATTTGGACCTTTGATCAACAGTCAACTCAGTGGACAGATTTATAGGTTTTGGATGACTTTGGCTACCTATGTTTTGCTCTTGGATAGTAGGGTCTTGATTCTTTTTGGAAAGCTTGAGAGGGATATCATTATGATCAAATTACTCTTCTAAGGGTACCGGACCCCGAGGTATATAATTTTTGGGTAACTAAACAATATTCTGATCAACTACTTTATCTTTCAACTTTATTTGCTGGGATTCTTCCATGTTTAGGTTTTCTTGATCTATATGCATATTAGAGAATTCATCTACTACCTAGAGGAATTTACGAAGCTCATCATCATTCTCAAACACCTTCCAAAATTTTACATTATCTGGTAGGGAAGGTCTGTACTTGACTTGAATAACATAGTTGAGCCTAGGAGGTAAAGGGGGAATAAACAAACTTGTAGAGGAAGCAAGGGAATCAGCCAGGTGATTTATATCCCTAGGTATATATGACAGTTCAAAAAACATGAAGGAGTATCTAAGTTTCCATACATCATCCCTATAAGCCTTCAGTCTGACATTCTTTGCTTGAAAGGTGTTGCTGACCTGCTATATAATAAGTTCTACATCTCCAAACATTTTCATGCACATGATCCCCATTTCGTTGGTAGCTTTCACTCCTAACAGTAATCCTTCATATTCTGCTATATTGTTAGTGGTTTTAAAATCAAGCTTATAAGATAGATGAATAGTCTCTTTGGATGGAGAGATCAACACTACACCTGCACCTACCGAGGCTTGAGTGCTATCCCCATCAAAATACATGTTCCAGACTGATGTGGTCACTTCTTTGAGCTCCTGACAGATGGGATTTGTAAGTTGTACTAGTATTTGCTGGGAATCATCTATCTGCAGAATGCAGAACCCAAAATCTGTGTCTACTACATAGATGGGGTGGTTCACATAATTCTTTTCATTGCTTATGATGTAGGCAAGCTGCTTCTCTCTGTAAATCCTCTTGGTATCCCCCCTAAATATTAGGATTGTTGCATATGTAAGGTCCATCTGAAGGGTACCACGTATCCTTTTACTCCATGATCGAGATAGTAAGAGACCAAATTTAGGAGGAATGTCAGCCACTACAATGTCCATCACTATGCTTTTTGAGGGTAGCTGAGATAGGTTTACAATGAGGTCTTTGTTGAGGCCCAAGCACTTGACCTTCCTGGAGTCAAAGGAGAACAGATCATGGTAGGGTTTTGTAATGCTAAGGCCAAGCTCATCCATCACAACTTTTGGCATTAGGTTATGGGAAGCTCCTGAGTCCAACAAACAGTTATGAAGGACTTTATCATGGATATTCAAAGATATGTAGAAAGGTGGGAAAGAATCATTCAACTCTTCAATCATAGGGCCTAGGGTTACAATAGGTTTATCATCTTGCAGATTGACAAAGTCAGTGTCTGTCTGTATCTTTCGTTGAAGGGATTTCAGTATTGATGATTTGAATGCATCATTCTTCATTAGCTGTATTTATGGGAAAGGGATCTTCAATTTTTGAATCTCTGACTCAAGATTGAAAGAATAATGCAGTTTATTAGGAACCCTTACCTCTTGGAATGGAGCTTTGAGTTGGACAGGATCAGGGGTTGATGAATGTACTAGATTTTGCAGCTGTTTGGGAATGACAGTCATCTTCTTTGGTGGAATAGTATCCTTTTTAGCTGGAGTAGCAGGCTGCTTTGTAGGAACAATATTTTTCTTAGGGGGATCAATCATCCTGGACTTGAGATTATAACCTCCTTAATAATCTTCCTGATATACTGCTTCTTCACTGATATTCTCATTCATCAGGGCTTCCTCATATTCTTCCTATGTCAAAAACGATTAGTCAACTTCATCCTCCATGCAGTTGATGTTTTCTTCAGCCTCTCCTTCTTCCTGAATGAATTATGGTTCTTCTTCTAGTAAAACATTCTGAAAGGGAGCTCTGATTCTCTGATATTCATCCTGATCCTCTCCCTTCGAAGGATTTGGACTGGGCGTTGCCTCTTCTGTAAGGGAAAAAATTAGGGTTTAGAGGAGAAAAATCACTTGGCCCTTTACCCCTCACAGGTATCTTCCATCGGTCTTTTAGCTTTGACATTTCAGCAGTCAAATTATCCAATAGTTTGGCCATTTTTTCAATTTTGTTCTCTGATGAAGAAGCCCCAATAGGGTATGTGGGCTGCTTCTTCCTATCTATCTTTCCTTTGACCTTCTGAAATGCTACAATGTTATATTCTACCTCTAGGGCATCATTCTGCATGAGTGATAGGGAGGCATATCGCCTCTCTCTGAGGAGTAGGATTAAATCAGAGTCAAAGGCATTTGCATAGGTGTTCCTATCCAAGGTATCAGTGGGCTTGATCTCAGCAGGGATCTTGCTGAACATATTGTTAAACATTTTGGTGAAGTTGGAGATAGACTCCCCATCCTCCCTTTTCAAGTTGTTAAACTTGGTGATATAATAGAGGTGGTCTCTCCTCTCTCCCCAATGCTTTAGAAAAATGTCATTTAGGGCTTTAATTCCTGCTACTGATCTAGGAGGAAATTCTTTGAACCATTTCCTAGCCTGACCATCTAGGCTTTGCACAAAATCCCTAGTCCACACATCTTCTTTTTCTATATTTATGTTCTTACCATAACTGTAGAATTCTTCCATGTGTTCTTCAACTATGAAATCTCCCTCTCATGTAAATTTAGGCATGTGTTTGACATAGTCTCCAGTGGGCATGGCCGAGAGAGGGTTAGGTAAATTTAGAGCGGCATATCTAGCTACCAGGATCCTTTCCATTTTGGTTAGAGGGGAAGCCATGTTGGAATTGGATCTTCACAAGAAGTAATGCTTGAAGACACCCAAACCCTAAAATTTTCTGATGTATTTATAAATTCCTGAGAATCAAATGCTTCAGTAGAATAAATAGTAGCAAGAATATCTTTTGAAATACATGATGTAGCTTCCTTTGAAGCACTGCAAGTCTGCCTTAGTGAAGCCCTAGCTCTTCTTAGAATCTCTTCTGGATCTGAAACAGGTGTTGCTGATGGCCCTTGAGGGTTTTCTCTGGTACTTGGTCTCCCTGAAGCCACCTTATTTCAATGGAGTCGCCAAATATATGATTACAAAGAGAATAGTGTCCAAAATTTATCTATCATCAAAGCAGGATCTATTTTGTCTCCTAGGGAAGTTGAGCTTCAGTCTCCTCTCCCCGAAAACATCGCCAATTTGTTATCACTCCAGGAAACTCCTCTAGGTTGTAGCTCGAGGATGCCTGGTAACTTTAATGTTTTTTATGGTTTTTCTAATTGGATCAAGTCAAGTGACCTATAGAACCTTAGAATCTTAAGACATGCATGAAACTCAATCAAGGATAAGGCTTCTAACTACCACTATTCAGAGGTTTGATAATATGGTGTAGAGATGGAGAACTTATCATGCTGGAAGATTCATATATAAAAAAATTATATATAAATGGCTAATCATAACAAGGAAAGTAATTGCAATTCAAATAATCAATATGCAGATAGGATGACAACTATTAGACATCATATAACATGAATAAACCTAAACAACACATTCAAGCATAAGCACATAATAGACAAGAAATGGAAGCTGAACATATGATAGCAAAAGAGCTTATATTAGGTCATGAGCAATATGCGAAGCTTGATAATAGTAATGGTCTACAGGTCCCTGAAGTCAAACCCTTTCTATAACAGAAGTTTGAGGTTTTATAGCCTTTACAAAAATATTCAGATCCTAAAAAATTGGATCTGATTTACTAAAAATAGACAAAATAATTGTTTTTGTATAATTAGGTAAAAAAACCCTAATTTAACTACTAGTGTATCTAACTGTAAAACTCGTTCACTGTTTGAACCTTTTGATGGCTACAGTGAATACTGAGGATAAAGCTGTAACTAGTTCACTGCTAGATAAGTCATTGTTTGCTAAAACAAGTAGGGTTTGTAACCCTTTCCCCTTTGATGTATCTTCAAAAACTGGAACATACCTTCTTTGATGGTGCACTTCACCAAGTTTCAACTTTTACACTTCATCCCTGAGCTAAGTATATTTACCAAAACTGGTCTTTTATGCAAAAATTGATTTTTGCGCCTCTTTCTGCTTTCGGTGGTTAAGGAGTCAAAATTTTGGGTCTGTTAGCTGTCGAAAGCGCTGCTTTCGGCGGCTAATGAACCACTTCAGCGTCTGCCTAAGCCACCGAAAGCCCTGTTCTTGCAAACAAATTTAGACAACCTCCCAAACAAATTTTTTTCATTTTTATTGCTTACCTTCCGACCTTTCTTCAGCTTGCTCAACATTTGGAGGATTAGCAGCAGCCTGGATTGATTATGGATTTTGAAGACTTGCCACTACTTCAACTAGGGTTTCTAGTGAAAAATGAGTGCTAGGGTTTGGTCTGGAACTCTTCACCTGCAGCCTCAGAAGCCTGATCATACTGTACAACCTGCTGTTGTCCTTCATGTATATTAGGTTTCTTCTTTTCAGCAAGATATACATTCCTCTCATCTGTAGGAAAGAATTGTGCAACTCCTTATTCCTCTTGGTCAACATTGCATTATTCCCTTTTATCTCTCTTTCTAAAACCTCTAGCTCATACACTTGTCTCAGCAATTGGTTTACTTTCTGTGCCTTGGGCTTGCTAGAGGAATATTTTTCCATTGGTTCATCGTGGTCTCTTGGTGTGG
Source organism: Pseudotsuga menziesii (assembly GCA_001517045.1). NCBI lineage: Eukaryota > Viridiplantae > Streptophyta > Pinopsida > Pinales > Pinaceae > Pseudotsuga > Pseudotsuga menziesii. The sequence goes on along the minus strand of LPNX010468038.1, from coordinate 10,832 downwards.
GTGATGGAAGTTATTTATTGTCTACTCCCACTTGCTCTGCTAGGTCAGCACCTTCCTCCCTTTCTTCTTCTGAATCTGAGTAGGGAAAGTTTAGAATGTTTCCACTCTATGCTGTGATTTCCTTACCATTTCCATTGAAATCTAGGTTTCTTTTAGCCTACTTGGTTTTGGAAGGGTAAGAAGGCTGATCTACCATTGTTGGTGAGATATCCATTCTTTTCCTCTTTCCACTCCTAGGGGTGGTCGATTTCTTCGAAGGAAACTTTCCCTTCTCTTCTGGTTGTAGGCCTATTTCAAAACCATTCCAAAAGAAGAGATGTGTCCATGCCATATTTCTCCTCTTCAGGAATTCTTGGATAAGGAGTTGTATAAGGCCATGGTGAGACAATGTTCCATTTTTTCCAGGCTCTTGTGTAAGTAGAAATTTAAATTCAGAGGGCTCTTTCCTATGAAATGGTTCATTAGTTTGAAATGATATATCATGGTCCTATTGTATCTACCTTCACAAGTTATATATACCACAATGGGTTTCAGTAATTGCTCCCACCTCTCTTCTAGCCAGGTGGATGGAACACTTTTCTTCCACACCACCTCTCTATGTTTAGGCTTCAAATAGGATTTGAACTCCACATATTTATTAATGGTGGTTTTAAACCACTTCTCCCCAGTTCTTGGGAGTTTAGTAACCTCTGCAATTAGGGTTTCATCCACCATGAATTACTCCTTACCTATCAGTTCCTTGGAGTCATCAAAAGAGAGGGAAAATGCTTCAGCCACCTGCTGGTGCGAACCTTGAATTTTATCACAAAATTTGTAGTAGCCTGCATCTTTGAAGAACTAGAAGACTTCTGGATGAGATTCTAGGTAGTTGATGTCTCCTAGTTCTTTCCTGAGAGCAGGACCTCCTTTCTTCATTTTCTGAATTGTGTTCCTGAGTGCCTGCAAAAATTGAATTCAAAACCTGTGGAAGAGGTTAGCAGGCTGATTTTCAGAGGTCTCTGAGTATTAGGGATGTATGTAATCGAAGGTGGAGTGTGCTAGAGGTAGGGAACTGATTCTAAGGTTTTTAACTACTTGGCAAGTGCTTGAGTGAGAGGATAATGGAATCATTTTTTAATTTGAACTTGGTATTCAGTGGATATTGATTGTGGTTCATGGGACAGATGGAGGGTAGATTAGGGTTTTGATTCCCATCGATCAGGTCAAATCAAACAAAGACCTCTTCAATCATCAATTTACGCCTTACTACATTTTCTCCATCCTTTTGGTGGTTTACTTGCCAAATCATGACCCGTTTTGTGCTGACAAGTTTGATTTGATGGACAGGTAACCGTTTCTTCTTTCATCCTTTTCGGTGGTTAAGAGCACCTAGGTTTTTGTCTACTAGCTGCCGAAATCTGAGATTTCGGTGGCTAATGAACTACCAACATGTTCTCCCAAGCCACCAAAAGACGCCCTTTCCAAAAATGTCTTTTATTTGCTTTCGGTGGTTAGTTTCCTCCTGCGATTGCTCTCTAAGATTCCGAAACCAAATCTTTTTGGTGGCTAATGATCAACTGAGAATCTCCCCTAAGTCACCGAAAATCCTTTTCCCAGATTTTAAACAAAAATGTCATGAGCCATCTTTTGGTGGATAATCATGGTCCTGCGTTGAACCGTTAGCTGCTGAAATCAAATCTTTTCAGTGGCTAATGAGCTGTTGGAAAGCTCTCCTAAGCCACCAAAAGATAAAACTTTTAATTTTATCATGTAACAGAACATTAGAGCTCCTCATTTTGTTAGTCACCCTAAAATATTTCAAAATATGGCTTGAAATCTTCATCCTATAACAAAATAATTCGTCTGAGTGAACTTATTGAAAACTAAATTTATTTTGGGAGATAACAGGTCGCAAGAGGGTTCACACAGCATCTTGGCATAGAATTCAATGAAACTTTTGCACCTGTTGCACGCATGGATACAATCAGAACAGTCTTGGCCATTGCTACACAAAACAAATAGAATTTTTATCAAATGGATGTTAAGTCAGGATTTTTGAATGGATATCTAGAAGAGGAAGTATAGGTGGAACATACACAAGGCTATGAAGTTCCAGGTCAAGAGCATAAAGTGTACAACCTAGAAATGGCACTCTATGGTTTGAAGCAAGCTCCTATAACTTGATATAGTCAGATTGATTCCTATCTCACTGAAAATGGATTTCACAAAAGTTAAAGTGAACTGACTTTGTAGACAAAAGTTAATGAGCAAGGTAAGATGTTAATTGTCTTCATGTATGTAGATGATTTAATATTTAGTGGTGACTTTGGAATATAATATTTTAAAGCAATCATGGAAAGTGAATTTGAAATGACTGATTTGGGGCTTATGAAATTTTTCTTGGGAATTGAAGTCCAACAGTCTGAAAGTGGAATTTTTATATCACAATATAAATATGCAAGTTCATTTTAAAAAATATTTAATATGTCTAGTTGCAAGACATCCCCAACACCAATAATAACAAGTTTGAAATTGAGCAAGGATGATAAAGGATCAACTGTAGATCCTACGTTGTTCAAAAGGATGGTTGGAAGCCTTATGTATTTAACAAAGACAAGACTAGACAACATGTATGTAGTAAGTCTGATATCAACATTCATGGAGTCACCAAAAGACTCTCATTGACAAGCAAGCAAAATAATTATGAGGTATGTAAGTGGAAAAAAATACCTTGGCATTATGTATTCAACCTCAGAAAATTTTAAACTCATTGGCTACATTGACAGTGACAATGGAAGAAACACAGATGACAAGAAGAGCACATCTGGGTACACATTTGATTTTAGTATAGGTGTTGTTTCATGGGCTTCAAACAAACAACTGATAGTAACTCTGTCTTTAACAAAATCAAAGTATGTTGCATCTACAAGCGTTGCATGTCAAGCTGTCTAGATGTAGAGAATGTTAAAAGTCCTGTTGCAGAAAAAACAAGAACCAATAACTATTTTCTATGATAATAATTTAGACATTGCATTATCAAAGAATCATGTGTTCCACAAGAGAACCAAGCACACCGACACAAGGTTTCACTTAAGATAATTGGTGAACAACAAAGAAATTTGTTTAGAATTTTGCAGGTCTCAAGATCAACTTGCAAAAATTTTTACAAAAAAATTGGAAAGGGATACATTTTAGTATCTACGTAGTTATATTGGAATGACAAGTTCTGCACAATGAACTCTGTCATGCATAGATCAAGTCTAATCTATGAAACATTTTCTAAATTTTTTTTAAGATCCCCATTTTCTCATAATTAAGGGGGGGTGTTAGAAATATTAATTACACGCAGATCCATATAAGATCTCAACCGACTCCGTATGAGTTCATATATTGTCAGACAGACTGACAAGATTTAAGAGTTCATGACTCTGCAATATAAACAAATCGAATTAAATTTTTGAAGATAAGTTGTTAGGTATATAGTTATTATAGTCTTTAATCGTAAGTCAGTAGATTCATGGAGAAGAAATTTCACTTTTGTTATAAATAGAAAAAGAAGATTGTAAATTAAGTTAGATATAGTGAGAGAAATCTCAAAGGGTAGCAGAGAGTGAAGAGATAATTGTGTTGAAGCTCAAGATTCTGTGTGTTTGAAGATGCCAGAGATGAAGCTCTGTAAAAGGTTAAATATCTCTGTAAATTTTAAGTTTGCATTTATCACATATAGTTCTTTGTTATGTCCCAACAAATTATATATAAATCAAATAGTTTATGGTTGAATGCATTTTTATTTAGGTGCACATTATCTCTAGAATTACTTGTGTAAACGTTGTTTACATTTATAGTTTGAGTGAAAGATCAAAGAATCCATAAACATTTCGCCCAGTAAAAGTTCCACATTTTACGATAGAGTGGTCGACACAAGTCTACTTAATGTTTGGTTATATGATTCTGTCAAATTGTTGTTGTGTCTATTTTTACTTCATGTTACCGATCGGTGAAAAATACTATTGATTTTATAAGTGTTTAGACTAAGAAACATTTATGCAATTCAACCAAAAGTCGTTATGTCAAAGTATCATTATGTCAAAGTAAAATCGTTGAAATAAATGTTGGAAATATTAATTACTTGCAAATCTGTATCGGAGCTCATCTGACTCTACCAGAGTCCGTTTCAGTTCATATCTTGGCAGTCAGTCTGACAAGAGTGAAGAGTCCGTGATTCGACAATGAAAACAAGTCAAATTAATTTTTGAAGCTAAGTTTGTAGGTAGATAGTTATTACATTCATTAATGGAAAGTTTGTATATTCATGTAGAAGCAATTCCAAGTTGGGTATAAATAGAAGAAGAATTTTGTAAAATCACTTGGTGAGAAATAGAAAAATAGAGAACTCAGAGAAATTATTCTGAGAAAAGAGTGAAGAAACAATAAAGTTGAAGCCCAAGCTTCTGTGTGGTTGATTCTGTTGAAGAGCTGAATCTTTGTAAAAGGATCTTTCAGAGAGCCGACAAGTTTGTAGTACCTATTTTGTTAGTTCTCCATAATTATTTGTGTGAATGTTGTTTACATTTATGGTTTGAGTGAAAGATCAAAGAATCCATAAATTTCTCACCTAGTTAAAGTTCCAGGTTTTATGCCAGAGTGGTCGACTCAAGTCTTCTTAAACGTTTGGTTATATCTTTTTATAATTCTGTCGAATTGTTGATTGTGTTGGCTTTTACTTCATATTACTGGTGGGTGAAAAAAATTTGTAATTTCTTAAGTTTTTTAGACTAAGAAATATTCTTTGTAAATTTTGACTAAAACCAAACAGGTCAACAAGTGGTTGAGGTAAAACCAATCAGTTAAGTTTTGTCTAAGTTGTAAAACCGACAAGTTGTTGGTTACCGACAGGTTGTCGAAGTAAAACCTATAGGTAAAACCAACAAGTAAGAACTTCTCAACATAAAAGAGTTGGGTCCGACCATATTGGTATACTTGTCTATTCGAAGTTAGACAAGTTTCTCCCAACAAGTAAAAAGAAAACAAGGTCGGTGTGAAAATTTTATAACTGAGCGATAACTCAAGTTTGTCGGCTTGGTTTTTTCTAATTGGTATTAGAAAAAGGCTTAGGAAATAAATTTTGTCTTTAAAAAGGGGAAAAGTATTTTTCTAAGGAAAGTTAAACAATTAAAAATGGCTTCCACTTCTGGTTCATTGCAAACTCCAATTTTTACAAAAAAGAATTATGAATATTTGTCTCTAACAATGAAGGATTTGTTTAGAGGGAAATATTTCTGGGAGATAGTCCATCATGGTTATGCAGAACCAACAGATCAGACAACATATAACAATCTCACACAAGCTAAGAAAGATGTCTTTAAAGGGAATAGAGGAAGAAAGATAGAAAAACTATGTTCTACATACACCAAGCCATGCATGAAAGCATACTCCCAAGAGAAGCAATAGAAATTAACACTAAGTAGACATGGGACACATTGGAGACCGCCTATCAAGGCTTGGATAAGGTAAAGACATCCAAGTTCTTAGAAGATATTTTGAATCTTTGTCAATTGAAGATTCAGAGACCATAGACACATTCTACACCAGAGTTGTTGATTTTATAAACCAACTGAAATCTCATAGAGAAACCATAGAATACCAAAGAGTTGTTGAAAAAATTCTCAGAAGTCTTCCCCCAAGATTTGAATCCTTGGTTGTGACCTTGGAATAAAAAAAAGATATGTTGGCTTTTACGATTGATGAGTTACAAGCTTCACTCAATAATCATGAACACATAATCAACAAAACAAAGACATCATTGGAATGTGCATTCACAGCACAATCATCGATAAGATGTGGTAGAGGCAGGGGGAGAAACAAATCTAGAGGCAGAGGAAGAAGTTATACAAGAGGAGGATGCGACAGAATTCCTACAAATGCCATTGGCAGAGGAGAGAATCAGAATCCAATTCAACCAAGTGGCAAGAGGTTAAATAAATAAAAAATCCAATGTCATTATTCCAAGAAATTTGGTCATTATGCATACGAATGCAGGAAGAAACAATATGACCAAGGAAGGAAAATCCCAAATCAGTCGACCAACACTAGCATTCCGACAAGTGTAATGCAATGCAGTCCAAGAAATTCCACATGACATATGGTACTTAGATTCAGGTTGCACCAATCATATGACTGGTAATTTAAATTTGTTTTTGAGTATGGATAATTCAGTTCAAACTGATGTTACACTTGGAAACAATGTTGAAGTTATTGTTTTGGGAAAAGGAAATGTTGGTATTCTAACCAGCCAGGGGGAGAGTAAGTATATTAATGATGTCTATCATGTCGAAGGTCTGAAACATAATTTGTTGAGCATTGGACAACTGATACAAAAAGGCTACAGGGCCTACATAGAAGATGATCACTGTGTGATTAAAGACAAACGTCTAAGAAACCAACATATAGAAAAAGTGCCAATGTAAAGAAACCGCTTGTTTCCATTGAGGATAGCTCCAGACATGAAAGGAGGTTTAGGCTTCCTTCAAGTTGTATACCTGCGGCTTAACACTAATTGAAAGTTGCAGGGGAATCAATGACTCCAATGCAGAATGTGTCTACTATTTCTCGCATGGTTGGAATGGACTCTGCATTGGCCAACATGATCTACACTTTTGTTTCTCCATTTTTCACTGTGTATTTACTATCATTTTTTATTGTGTATTTAGCTAATTTGCATACTAACAAAAAGTAAGAAAATTATCCCAATAGGAAAAATAGTCTATTGCACTTAGGAACATAGAGAACGTCAGTCGAGCAAACATCGGTTTTCAGCTCTTCGGAGGGACGATCTTGCAAATAGTGTAGGGCTCTATATTTGTAGGGCTCAACAAGAGGGTCCCCAAACTCTTCTTACGTAGGATAGAAGACCGGTGCCTACGATATATTTAGGGCTCCAAACCCCAATGGACTCTCATTTTTCTACCCGCTGTTTAGTCCATTTGAAGACTTGGGCTTTTCCCTGCCCATGGAACAAGAATTTGGTTGAATATCAAGTCTGTCACATACTTTCCACTACTAGATTTCGATCCAAAATCCGACGGTTTTTTCCGACGGCGCGTGGATTTTTTATTTTAACAGTGCCAAAAATCAGGAAGATAATTTTTTTTTTTGTAATGATGGTGATTAGCGTCGCTTAAGCGACGGCTATCCTCCTAAGCGTCGCTTAAGCGACGACGCTTCAATCATTTAATAATTTACTAATGTTTTATCAATTTTTTATTAATTTGTCGTAATTGGTTTATTATTTAAAATGGAAAGCGACGCTTAAGACATTATCCCACACACATTAAAATGGGA